>NPFG01000209.1:0-64899 GCA_002288965.1 Xylaria sp. MSU_SB201401 | reverse complement strand
ATTGATACCCACTATTATATGTACCTTGTACACGTATCCCTTTAACACGATAACACAACAGGTCAGCCAATCGGAGTAGTATATCGCACTTGCATTTGCTGCTCCTATTGGCTAAGAACCCTGTTGCTGTTCGATCCGTCGTTAAAGGGATAGCAAATGCCCAATGCACCATCCCTTGCAAGCCAAGCCTTTTTTTTTTTTTACATACATAGCATAGGCCCGTCCGGTAAATCCGACGATAGCGTGGGATTGAATCATTACATCACATCATCTTCTCTCTTTCTCCCGTTTCTCACCACCGACCCTCTTGCGCTAGCTATTCAGAAGTACCGACGATTACTTGAAAGTGGATCTCGGGACAGATGCATAACTCTCCCTGACTACCTACTGTACTGTAGGTAGGTAGGTACACTAGCAATCAATCATACCTAGTTCTCGCTGCCTCCCATCGTGGCTTTGACCCATGACGCCAGCAACGCGTCGGCTTATTCGGGTATGCGTGAAGTCATAATGTGTACCTAGGACCCTCCGAACGGACGACCTTTACCAAGGCGACGGGATCCTGGGGTCTTGAGATAACCCGCTTTTTGTTCTACATAGACCGTAACATAGTTACCTCTTATTATCTCCGTTCTTTCTCGGAAAGGTTGCTTGTTTTCCTACATCTACACATCTTATAATCAATAATAGTATTTAGAAAGAGATTATTCTGTTTTACATCTACATCTCGCGACTTCCCCCCCCCCCTCCCCTTCCGCTGTGTCCTCCCTCACTCACTCACTCGTTTTGTTGAATTGCACGGTCGTGACTGCTGCGCACTACCACGATGCAATTCGTCTCCTACTGGGTAAGTCAACTGTCTGTCTGGCGTTGTGACGCCATCACAAACTTGGACCAACCAGCACAGAACTGACAAAAGTCGAAAGATATTTCCCTTTATATCGGGCCTCGTTTGGCTAGGCACGCTATTGGGCCTCTTTTTGCACTGGAGCATAGACACGAGCGAGAGAAGATACGCGTCGGAGCAGGATGGCCAAACCATCGCATACATCTCCGACGTTGGCGCCTCCGAGCTGAAGCCGCTGTTCGTAGTGGGATGCATCCTCACAACTGTCTTTCTCGACGCATCCTTCATCGCCGACCGGTTGCTGCGCCATAAGGGCCGTCTGGTCCCCAACACAACGCTTGCCGAGAAGGTCCTCAGCGGCGTGTCCATTTTCTTCGCATTCGTCGGCACCATTGGCCTGACCTTCCTCTCGGGCTTCGACACCCTCCGCTATCCAAGGCTCCACAATGTCTTCCTGGTCCTTTTCATCGGTGGATACCTAATTTCTGCTATTCTTCTCTGCGTCGAATTTCTTCTTCTCGGCAGGAGTAAGCGCCTCTCTCCATCCCCCCTCTCTCATTACCTCTTTGGAAAGAAATACAACCAACTAACCCGACTCTTCGCAAACAGGTTACCGCCAACACCGCATCTTACGCTTCTCCTTCTGGGTCAAGCTAATGTTCGTCATCGTTGAGCTCGCGCTCGCTATCGGCTTTGGCGTGTTATCTCGCCGGAAAGACTGGAACCGCGCCGCCATTCTCGAATGGGTCATCGCCCTCATCTTCACCTTCTACGTCATCTCCTTCATAATCGATCTCTGGCCCGCCGTCCGCACGCGCCACGGCGGCCGATACGACCTCCGGCCCATGAATACGCGCCAGATGGAGGAAGCGATCCGCCGCGGCTCTTACGCCGACGCTGCCGCCATGGCGCTGCCACGGAGCACCCACGATAGTCAGAGGACCCTCACCAATGGCGACCACCCTAATTCAAGCGTCATGCCCGCGGCAGCCGCCGCCGCACCACCTAGCCACCACAAGTCGCGCTGGCTCGCTCATAACTTCTAGCGGTCGCGCTGATTAACGGGCTCACTATTTCGACTATTGAAGGTGGTTTTATTTTATTCCTTTGCTGTAACGACGTAATGATCATAATATCTAGATATTGTATTGCAATAGATGAGCATGAGGCGGGGTGGTGCGGGAGAGCATGAGCGCAATTGCATTGTTCCAACGGATTCTCCAAGGCGTTGCATTGGGGGATGCATATCTGAGTTTCAAAGAGTGTAAGCAAGCTTATTTGTATAATACAGACACAAGGTTTACAATACTTTGCTATACAATGAAATAATAGACTAGCCGTTTAAGATTATCGACTATTATTACTAACAAGTTTAATCTCGTACTATAAATACCTCTATAGACTAAGTAGCATTTTGGAAAGGCGGGGATTATTACAGTTTCATTCGTATCTCGTAGTTACACCTGGAGCGAGCCAAGCCCAGCCGGAAATATTGGTATAATTGCATCATTCCATCATGCCTGAAAACCCATGGTAGAGATATAATATCCTGACACCGTAACACCGCCGTTGCTGTCAATTTGAAACACATTCCAGCTCCCCAGGTAACCGCTCTGACGAATGAGTCTTCCCGAACACTCGTAAGGCCGGGCAATAAAATCAAAACGCACTTATAGAGTTCGAGTAGTGAGTGTTCATTAGATGATCTCGTGAAAGCGAGAGTCCCTACCTGGACTCCGGCCCTGGGCTGGTGAAGCATCCCTGAGAAGTCTTGGGGGCGTAAGCAATCTCCTAGGTCGATCTTCTGTTTCATCCTCGCTTGCAGTGCTCAGAGACGAGACTGGCTCAGAGTCGTGTTCTAACCGTGATCGTGGCAGACCCGAGTTCCTGCCAGCCAGGGAAACCTCGCGTATACTGTCGCCGTGGTCATTAAGGCTTGCCGAGCTTTGATTGTCTCGGTTTCCCGTTAGAGAGATACCACCGATGAATTTTCTAGAGTTTGATCTTGATCTGCCTTGGCTTTGATCCCGTGAAAATCGCGACTTAAACCAAGTTTTGATTTTACCAGAGGGCGACTTCGGACCCTCTTCTGAATTTGAGGAGCTCGCTCTTCTTCGACGCTCTGGAGTGCCTGGGGATGGGGCTAAGACAGGTTGGCCGCTGCTGTTCATGGTTACCAAGTTCTCCCGAGTATCTAGCTCTGCGTTGGTTGCTTGGTCGTGTTCTCCTGATTTGGTCTTCTCGACCCGGGAGAGTCTTTTTTGTTCAGCCTTAGCAGCCTTCTCTTCTTCCTTCTTCGCCTTAGCCTCTTGCTTCTCTTCTGCCTTTCGTTCCTTTTGTTCCAGTTTTTCTTGTTCTATTGCAGATTAGTTTGTCTCAATTACGTTTACAATACTGGCTGACGTACGCTTGAGCTTCTTTTGAATGTCCTGCACCTCTCTCTGGCGAGCTTTTTCAGTTTCTTCCTCCTCCTTCTTCCTCTCCATTTCGAGACGTAACTCTGCCTGTCGGACATGCTCAATTTCCGCCTTCGCATTTATCTCATCTAGAATAGGCTGAATTCTCCGCGCAGCAATAGCATTGATTTCTTCCTGATCCATGTGGACCCCGGCGCCTATGTCAACCTTTCCTTTATGTGTCTGATCATGCTGAAAAGCTCGAGCCTGTGCTATGGCTCGAGACTTGAGTTCCCATTGAGTAAGGGTTGAAGGGGGAATCATGCCCGTTTCGTTGGCGATCTGTGCGTCGATGTCCTTTAATCGTTCGTGTACGTTGCGTTGTGCAGCTGCAAGTAGCAGATCTTGATCTTGCTGCCGTTTCTGTTCATCGACCTCTGACAGCTTGTTGGAGAAGAGGGTCATTTGTTTTCTTATTTGCTCTGACCGCCGCTGGTCTTCTAGGACGGCTCCATCGCTGAATGACCTTTTTCGAAGCTTGCTTTTCACCGAGAAACGTCTAGATGATGGTTTTGTTCCGTAGTAATCTTGAAGATCACTATCTTGTGCATTCTTTTGCTGCATCTTGGCAAGACGGGCCTGTGCCTGCTTGTACGCTGCGTCTTGCAGAGTAGTAAGTTGGGTCGGTTGGTGATCGTCACTCACACTGCTGGACACCTCCAAGTTGTTTCGTGGTGTTGTTGAGCCGGTATGGGCTTTTTGCGCGTCGAACATCTTCTGTTGTTGATTGTACATCTTCTTTGCCATGGCAACGGCAGATGCGTGGAGTACATCGGTCCTTTTCTGTTCTTCGACTTCAGGCTTAACGGGTGGTCGCGAGGTGAACATCATCTTATTCATCGTCGTATATGGAACAGCACCCGCCTCTTCCACGGGGATGGGTGATAAAGCGGGACAGTGAGCTCGAGTTGCGGCGCTCAGGGCGTTGGCTGCAGCGTTGGCTTCATCTGGGTAAGTTTCCCGAGGCGTTGGCGCGGATTCTGCTCGTTGACGTCGGGCCACGGCACCTTTGGCAGCAACTAAGGACCTGTGATGCTCTGGCACCTCCGGTTTTGTGCTCGAGCTGATGCGATTCGACTGGTAGGCTCTTGTTGCTGCCGAGATACCATCGCCTGTTGGCGGTGGTTTCGCCATACTAGGGCTTGTTACGGACTTGGCGGCTAAGAGAGCGGCGTTGGCGCCATCGCTACTGGCTACGGGTTCCCAGGCGGGAGCAGATTTGTAGCCTTCGGCCAGCATGGCAGCTGTCCAGGCGGAAGGTGAAGCAGTTGGCCTCCAAGGTTCAAGTGACTTTTTGTTGGCCCAACCCAGCGACGCAGCTGCGCTGGCGGCGGAGCCTCTGGCGTCAAGGCCAATGGAGGGGAAGCTCGGAAGATCTTGTGGTTTCGCGTAGACAAGCCGTCCCGAGTGGACTAGAGTGCGGCACGCTACGATCAGCAACCATGACAGATGGCAGATTTATCAAGCGGAAGAGGCTGTGTTACAGGCAGCGAAGCTCACCTATTGGCTTAGTTTGGGTGTCGTCATGGTACTCGTGTGGTTGACGCGCCGCACGAACGCTATTGGCCGAAACCTGCATCTTGCCTCTCGTACCGGACCCCGGTGCCGTAGCAATGATGCAGGCAACCCCTGCTCAATGCGTCTTGTTCACCCGACAAAAGGTTCTGGGCCAGGTGTGCGCCGAAGCCAAGGGAATCGACACGGCTGCCAGGTCCCGAGCTTGTGGGAGAAGCTGTGGTCTGATATAAACGCCGTAGGGGTATCACTACAAAGACTATGTATGACTATAACAATAACAGCAATAACAGAATGATTATAATAGGAATAGTACCGTGCAGTTTTATTTTCCAGTGAGTCGGCGATGGATGGACTCTGACGACCTGCTTCCCTTGGCAACTCCAAATTTAGGATCTGTGGTCAAGTGATAGGCGCCGTGCTGTGTCTTAGGAGGAAACCAACATCTGCGAATGAGAAGATGGAACAAGAGGGAGCAAAGAGCTGCTCCCGTATCCTTGTGTGGCTGCGGTCTGATTGATATAAGATCGATCCGTGCTATGTAGGTTTCCAAGGCTAAGCTAAGCTCCTTTATTGTTGGGAGGGCGAAGGTTAGCGCACCTTGATTGCGCATTGGTGATGGCACTGTCACGACGATGTCCTCGATTGTCTCTTTCCGGCTTCGAGGGGCCCATTGACGTCATAGCATACAACTACCGCCCCCCGACATTGTGCGCTATCTACAGTACCTAGGTACTTGAATAGGTAACCTACAGTACCTAGTACCTAGGTAGTAAGTTTGGCGCTCTACACCACTAACAACGACAATGGCTTGGTACCGTATCTACATGATAGGTAGGTAACCTGAGCCAGCCCCCGCATCGGTAGAGTGCACTGTTGCATCGCTGGAGGAACATTATTGAACCTAGCAGGACCAGCCTGGCAATACGGTACATGGGAAACTACTTACCTATCTCCTAGGCAATTGCTAGAAGGGTATAATCGCGGCTTTATTAATCTATAATTCGAGTGTTACCAGCTGGTAACTACCTATGTTTAGTAGGAAATGGGAGTATAAGGCTACTAGTAGGTAACATTAAAGGCCATGGAGGAGGTCTTATAGTACAAATGTTTTTGTGTTTACCGCAAACGGTTATGAGAGCTATATTTACTATCTGCAACCACTTCATTGAAGCCGCAGTTATATCGTATATTAGCCAAGACCGTCTCACCATGAAAGGCCTTGCCCGATAGAGATAGAAGTGCAAACCAAAATCAATAATACTTTCATGTATCCACATAAGCCTGCTGTATGTAATAAAATCTATCTACATAATACCAGCAACAACTTAACCCCTGCTAGGGCGATACGAGAAAGATGGCGCCTAGGGTTACGACGATCTTGATTTAGATGGGCGGCACGACCTGCCACTGACCATATCGTGTGATCACTGCGATACCATTGGGTCTTGTTCATCTTATTGTAGGGCAGACTATTTATTATGGTTGGTCACAACTGTTATTACCTTGCGCACTTTAAGAAACAAAGGAGCCTTTAGGGCTTACAGGATAAGTTTGAGCTTGGGCTGAGAAGACAGCTGATCTATAATGACTAAAGCATCTCCCACTTGACAGGGCCACCCAATTGAGTGGGCCACCCTGAGACCCCATATAAAAACCACATATAAAAACCTTAATAACTTTACCAATTTTATAGCTATTAACATGCAATTTAAAAATTTGAGCTATTAACTTAAAAAGCTATATAAATATATTTTTGTTAATTTTATTACTATTTTTTTCTAGTGAAATAAAAAACGCGTTAAAATTTTAACGTGGTTTTTAGTATAGCTATATATAAAATAGTAGTAAAATTAATAAAAATGGATTTATATAGCATTTTAAGTTAATAGCCCAAATTCTCAAATCGCATGCTTATAGCTATAAAACTGGTAAAGTTATTAAGGTTTTTATATATGGATTTTGTATGGGGTTTTAGGGTGGCCCGGTCAAGTGGGAGATGCGTTAAGTTTTAACTTTCAATAGTTGAAAGCCTGATAACTCACAGTAGGACGTCTGGTTTACTTCTCATCCAAATGACTTTTTCTTTCTCTCTTAAACAAGATGGACAAAGGGTAGTTAGGTTGCGAGGAAGGATAATTACTTAGTGAATATATACACGCATAAAGCTTCTCCCAGCTCCGCGATCATCACTGAGCGCTAATCCTATCACCTAGGAGCCCACAGCCGCTAAACCCCCACCTCCTGACCATTTCTTGACGATATTGTTCGAATATGCGTAGTTAGGCATCGCCTTGTTCAGGATATACGGTAGACACTCACTTACTCACTCACTCAGCCTATCTCACTTGCCTGCAGACTAGTAATTCGCTGTCACATCAAGGTCGCGCCTCCCGCCATGACCGCCAATCTTGAAAATATTATCAATTTCCGTGATGTCGGAAAAACTGTGAACGACTATCTCGGGAAAAGGTCAGTATTCGTATCTTCCGGAATCTATCATGCTCGAAGACTCTTTCAAAAACCGCGCTAAACAATGTAGGGTCCTCCGCGAAGGTGTCCTGTATCGTTCAGCACGGCCGGGTGCGTTACCAAACACTAGCAGCACCTTGTCCCTGACAGCAACGCGAAGTGCCTCGGCTGGCGCCACGGGAGAAGATCACTTCTAATTGACGGAGTTTAGACGATGCGACTATCAACGACCGGAGGCGGCTCAGGGAAGAGCTCGGGATTAGGACAGTTATGGACCTGCGATCCAAGTGTGTCTACCATTAATGAATATCGTCCCTGTCGAACACTTATTAGCTATTAGACAAATCTTCGTCTATCTACAGGTTCTTCCGAGGCTAACCGTGGAATATCTTATTTAAGGACTGAGCACCTTACTCAAGCGCAGGAGCGAAAATCTGACCTGAAGATCCCGGCACTCCTTCAGTCCAACGCCGCCCTCGCCGAACCAATGCAGATACCAGGGCTGATATACCGTGAAGTACGGGTCACTGGGAGGCGGCTCGAACGAGCCCTGTTGAGTCTTTTGTCGTGGTGGGATTTCATGTGCGTTTGGCTGGCCTCGCATTACTTATCCATCGAATCTTTCGCTTGTTCCCGTTTCCGTCTCTTCTGAATGGGCTCGCTGCCCATTCAATGATTCTCAAGATCAAATAACAATCCAACTAATCCGCTGACAATGAAACAGTAAACTGATCTTTCTATACATCTTCGGATTTCGCATCGGGGCGGTTAAGATCATGGGAGAGAAAGTCATGCAACCGCTTGGCTTGGTGGGCCGTGAGTCCAATTCTCCCTTCGTTCTCTTCTCTTCTTGCTATTGCGGTTTGTTTCTCGGGACAGGGATCGGGGCTTCTCCAACGAGAACATACCAATAGTAGATACAAACACGAGTGTTTCAAAAGCACTATCCACAAACAAACGACAGTAAGCTAACTTTACGCGCTACAGTGAGTCTTTTGACACTAGACGAGTGCGGACCGGAGATAGTTGAGGTGAGAAGAGGGAGCCCGCTTGCAATTTACCCCACTACACATATCCTTCCCTTCAACTAACTCCCTCCTCTCGAACCTTCTCATTCTCAAGGCAAAACACCTAACGCCAAACAAAAGGCCCTCCAAATCCTCGCATCCACACAAACTCCTAACCCAACCCTGGTCCACTGCACGCAAGGCAAAGACCGGACAGGCATGATCATAGCCCTAGCCCTGCTGATCCTGCGCGTGCCAACGGATGCCATAACCCACGACTACCTGCTCTCGCAGCCTGGTCTTGAGCCCGAGCGCGAGGAGCGCGTGGCCGAGATGACGCACATTGGCCTTACTCGTGAATGGGGGGACTGCCGCCCGAGTTTATGCAGCGCGTCTGCGGACATCTCGACGTGCGGTACGGCGGTGTTAATGGCTATTTGGATTCTATTGGCTTTGGGGCTGATGACAGGGCGCGGTTGGTTGAGGTTTTGGGTGCGTGATGGGGCTACGGAGAGGGAAGAAACAGACACGCTTTATGGGTCACGAGCTATAGATAGAGAATGCATGGCAATAGTTATGCTTAGAAAGGCGGATAGACTATACTATGCAAACGGCACTTTATGTTATGTGAATCGTCTGATAACATGTCCACACTCAGCTAATAACCATTTACGACGATTGAGTTTGCGACGGGGACCTGTAGCTTGCGTCGAATCATCTATTTCTTTCTAAAGCGACCTTGCATCCAGCAACGATACATCTTAAGCTTCTTTGCTCTATTCACAAGCATCCGTCTATCGACGCCAAGCTCTTCGATATCAAATAGCTGCGCATCAGCCTTTCTAGCAGATGGCTCTTGCGGAAGAGAATCCGAAGCGGTCTTGTCTGATCCGATCTTGCTTTCAGGAGCGCGCCCATCTACTTCAAACGCGCCGCTCCATACCCGGGCAAGCTCGTCCTTCTCGAAAAAGTAGACACGAGTACCATCACCTCGGATGTAGAAGTTCTCGTCGAGGTAACGGCCCTTCTTGAACCGAACCTGAGCTAAATCCCCTCTTCCGTAGTCACGAAAGCACACCTCGCCGCCCGGTTTCAGGACACGATGAATGTTCCGTACCGCTTGCTCCCATTGCTGGGGTGATAAGGCGGAAAAAATGAAGATCATCAACACGACGTCTACGGTGCTTTCTTCCAGTCCGGGTGGCAGTTCTTCGCTAGCCACATCCCAGACGTCGGCCTGCATCTGCTCGCTACTGTACTCGGCATGAGAACGCATGACCTCTACGGCCTTTTTCGAGAAGTCACAAGCATGGACTTTCAACTGGGGATTCTTATTATTCGCCAATATAGGGAAAGCAGTGTTACCAGCGCCGGCGCCAACTTCTAACAAGATCTTAGGACCAGCATCTTCAGTTGTCACCGTGCTCAATACAGGGAATTCCTGTTGCAGCCACTTGCGATTCTTGAAGAAGTTGGCTGTATTGTTCTTGTAGAATAGGTTCCAAAATCTCGCTGGATCTGAGTTGAACCTGCCTAAAGCCATGCTATTAGCAAGAGTACAATGATAAGAGCTCTGGTATGTTTAGAGGGAGAAGTGGTGTGATAAGATCAGATGGGAGCGAAAGACTATTTGGATTCATGTTGTCATCAGATAGAATCAGATGAACTATGCATAATTGAAAATCATCACGACACCAAGGCTAATGAATGATTGAAGCGGGAATGCAATACGTACTCTTGTCAAAATCGGAGACTGGCGATGCTCGCTGCAAAGCGAACTGCTGCTCAGAATACTCCTTGTACGCATCGTCAGTCTCCACATGGTCCCAGGCGTTGAACTCGAAAACGTCGTCGCCCTCCTCTAGGTAGCGTGAGCCGAACATGAAGGGATCGGTCCGCTTCATGTTGTACTGCGGGTCATGACTGCGGTGAGAGGGCAACTGAGCAGTTTTTGCTTCAGACCCTGACTTTGGTGTCGTCTCTTGCACAGTTAAGGCAGAAGTCTGCTTGGCGAGGTCAAGCTCCGACGAGGGCACGGCATCGACTGCGGCAGCCGTAGGAGCGACCATTATATAACCTATATATAATGTTATTTGCCACACCGCTTCGTCTTTACGCGGACATTCGCTCTCTATTACCGCGAATGGTTGGTGGTGGACATCCTCGGAGTTGTGTTGGAACAACTCGGGAAGAGTTCCACGCAGGGAGAAGTGAGAGAAATAAATCCACAAGTGGTCAAAAAAAAAAAAAGGAAAAGTGATCGGGTTACCGAAGTTAGCTCGGTGTGGCTTGATGCGCTAGTTGGCCCAGTAGGTAGGTGGCGGATCTAGGCGCGATCTAGGGACAATATTGTGGCTAGCGACAAGGCATCATGCACTTAAAGAGCTTATCGGGAAAACGTCACTTCCCAGTGGTCATTCAGCAATCGCACCTACCTAGACTAGGCACAAGTAGGTAGACAATAGAAGAAAATGAATTCCGTTTCAACTTGTATACGACTCTAGACTACGCCGACACCAATCTCGCTCCAGCACGTCGCCAATTGTAATACCATGGATTCATTATAGCTCGGGGAAACATCCGTACATGTAAAATACCAATATAATCATTCTTGATCCGCCACTCCCTAGTTATGCCACCAACCCGCCTCATCCTCCCACGGCCACACAAATTCCCCTCCTCTTCCACTCATCGCTCGAGACGGACATTTCTCAGCTCCATCCTCTCCTCTTCACCCTCACCGCCCCAAACCCTCACAGCCTCCCGTCGCCTGCCATACAACCACGCGGCCCTGTACAACATCATAGCCGACATCGACAGCTACAGCGCCTTCCTGCCTTACTGCAGTTCCTCGCGCGTGACGTCGTGGACGGCGCAGCCAGATCCCGACTTTTGTCGCCACTGGCCGACTCGCGCCGATCTTACCGCCGGCTGGGGCGGTCTGGAGCAGACATACACGAGCCGTGTATTCTGCGTGCCGGGGTCTATTGTGGAAGCTCTGAGCGGCGACGGCGCGCGCAGCGGGATCGCGCCAGATATCCTGGATAAATACAAATTGAAGGACGAGCCAGCTACACCTACTGCCCCGTCGCGGCCCTCCACAATAGAGAGTGGGATCGGTGGAGAGGAGGGCGTGTTCAAGACGTTGGTAACTCGGTGGACCGTAACGCCCACTGCTTCAGCGCCGAATAGCCCAGGCGAGCAAGCCGAATGGAGTGACGTGAATCTCAATATTCGCTTTCAGTTCGCGAACCCGCTATATGGGGCTGTTAGTTCGGCCGTCGCAGACAAGATCGCGCCCATCATGATCGAAGCATTTGTTGAGCGAGCGAAGAAAGTGCTAGGGTAGTTGTGGCCAGCATCTCAATAATACCCTACAACTTAACCTAAGATCGCATAATACGATAGATAGATACATAGATGGCTTGCATCATAGAAATTCACTAGAGCACAATGCACAACTGTTATCGAGTTGAGGTATTCAATTTTTTTACTGTATGCTTTCTTCGGTTTTACAAAAAGCAAAAGAAATCAGCGCCCAAGTTGTTAGGGATATAAAGCATATGAAAAGACTTCTAGATCAACACCAGTAGCAAACCTCTTCCTGCCGTGGCTGCATCTCGTAGCTTACCAAGGCTGACGCGTTACGATAGCCGTCATTCTCATTCCCGTATGCTGTTCATATACTCATATCTCTTGATCTCGTCCAGCAACGAGCCACTGGGTTTCAGGTGGTCCGCAAGTCCAACGGCTCATCCCAGCCCCGTGCTCCAGAACTTGGATCCGCTTGAGCAAACAGTGACAACACGACTTAAATAACCTGCTGTCCTAACTTATATCCTTAGCAAGGTGAGAGCCTTGCCGGCGCCGGTATCCGCCAAAATCGCTATAAGTCCATAAAGAATCCATCTCGGGACCGGGGTATAATGCAAAATCAGCTAGACAAGAAAAGCGATTTGATAGTAGACCCATGAACTCTAGATGGAGAGAAAGAATTTAAACGCTGTGAATGATGCTTGCGATGAGAGAAAAACTGGGCTAACGACATTGACCCCTTAGAGACTCCAAAACTTGTTGGATTAGGGAGCTATTTCTTGGTCCTTCAAGCAATTATTAGCTCGAGTTCCAGTAGAGAATGCATTGACCAGGGGATATGCTTACTTTCTCTTCGGAGGCTTGCCTACCATCCATGATAATACGCCTGAATTTTTGGCCGGCTTCCTAGGCTTATCGACAGTAACGACCCGAGGTGGCATTTGGCCACCTCCGCCCATATGCGGTGGCCTGCCCATGCCAGGATGATGACTCGGAGGTGGCGGCGGACCGGCTGGCCGACCGCCAGGTCTTGCACCACCTTGTAACGGCATTCTCCCTGCCATACCAGCAGGGAGAGGGCCAGTAGGCATACCAGGACGCCCT
Organism: Xylaria sp. MSU_SB201401; assembly: GCA_002288965.1. NCBI lineage: Eukaryota > Fungi > Ascomycota > Sordariomycetes > Xylariales > Xylariaceae > Xylaria > Xylaria sp. MSU_SB201401. The sequence continues at coordinate 52,183 of NPFG01000209.1, read as the reverse complement.
ATGGGGCCTGGTCGATCCATAGGCCACATTTGCATAGTAATCTGCCAGTCGGGCTCTACCACCTTATCCCACACCTGTGGGAGAATGATCTCGCCGTTGGGTCCGATTAGATCATAGTGCCCGGCCTGCACATGGGGGCCGATCACGTCGACATGTAGGAATGCTTGCTTGATCAGATCTTCCATACCCTAGACGAGATACGTGTTAGTAGTCGCATAAAGTACAAAAGCTCGGTCTTGGAACTTACCCCCCATGTCTGGCAAATGTGGTAGGGGAAGCTAAATTTCCTCCCTACTGCATCTTTGAAACGTATGGGTGCCTTGTCCTTGCCCATGGATTTTCGGTTATCCTGTTCCGCCTTTACTCTTGCTTCCTCAAGAGCTAGCTTTTTGAATGCGTCATCGGCCTTCTTTTTGGCGTCTTCCGCAGCCTTGGCCTCCTCAGCTGCTTTCTTCTCATCCTCGATCTTTTTACGGGCCTCCATTTCTGCCTTCAGTTTAGCTTCCTCCTGTAAGTTCTTTCTCCACTCTGCTTCTTCTGCGGCTTTCTTGGCCGCCGCTTCCTTGGCCGCCGCTTCGGCTTTGATAGCTGCTTCTAACCGGACTTTCGCTGCGGCCTCAGCAGCGGCAGCAGCCTCAGCCTCCTTCTTTTGTCTCTCTTCAGCAGCTTTGCGCTCTGCTTCCAATCTGTCGCGTGCTTCACGTTCCAGGCGAGCAAGCGCTTCAGCTTCTCGTTTAGCTCGTTCGGCCTCCGCCTTGCGCTCGGCCTCCAATCTATCACGAGCATCCCGTTCCAGGCGAGCAAACGCCTCAGCTTCTCTTTTGGCTCGCTCGGCCTCCGCTTTACGCTCAGCTTCCAATTTTTCGCGGGCTTCTTTTTCGGCGCGGGCAACCGCTTCAGCTTCTCTTTTAGCTCGCTCGGCCTCCGCTCTGCGTTCAGCCTCGATAGCTTCCCGTGCTGCCTTGTCAGCTTCCCTTCGTGCGTCCTCTATCTCCTTCTTGGCCTTCTCCAGCGCGAGCTTTCGCTCTTCGGCACGGACTTCTTCATCTCTCCGCATCTGTTCCATCTTGCGAGTGAACGCTTGCTCAGCCTCTTCCCTAATACGCGCCTCGAGTTCTTTCTGCCTCGCTTCTGCTTCTCTCCTTTCCTGTTCCTTCTTTATCTCTGCCAACTGTTTCTTCATAGCCTCTTTCTCGGGATCTTCTTTCGGAGGCTCAGGAGGATTTGGTGTCTTCGGTGGAGGGATCTCTGTGGGTGGTGGCGGTGGTACCTGCCAATGATACTGCTGCAGATGGCCAGGCATTTGATAGCCTGGCGGGAAATAGTTCCCATGAGCACCATAAGGCATCATGTCGCCTGGCCTTCCCCACTGCTCATTGCCGAAATAATTGCCGCCCGTCGGGGTAGGCGCAAAGGGGTTATTCGCACCATATGGATAAGGAACTACGCGTTGCTCATAACCATAGCCGCCAGCGCCAGCGTGGCCAGCGTGGCTTTGAGGATAACCTCCGGGTGCATGGCCGCCGCGGCCATAGTAATTATGACCGGCTGGTGGGCCAAACCCACCACCACGGCCGTAGTCGTAGTATTCAGGATCCAGGCTGTCTGCAGGTGGGCGAGAGCCCCGGTGATGGGAGGCTGGTCGGTGGGCGAGTGTATGCTGTTCTCGGTTAAAGTCGCGCGGATGGCGACTATCAGGTCGGCGAGGTCTTGCTGGACTGGATGCGGAATCCGAGGGGTCTAGCTCGTCGTCAGAGTCGACTAGGTCGTCGTCGTCTTCCCAGCCGTCGTCTTCGTCTTCGTCATGAGAGGTACTTTCTCTGCTAGGGTCTTCGTCTTCGTCGTAGTAGTCGCTCGAGTAGTGAGTCGGTGTGTGAGCACGGATGCGAATGCGAGTCCTGGATGTCCTGGATCGCTGAATATTAATCCCGTGTGTTTGAAGATATTGAGGGAACCGAAGGGAGTCGCGGCTTACGACATTGAATGTGTAGAGAAAATTTGGCTCAATGTTCTTCACTCGTGATGGATGTATATTGCGATGTGCGACGTGCTGTATTACGCTCGGTTGTGTCGTGCTAGTACGAGTGACGGTTCCCTCTGTCGAGCCGTTTATGATGATCCAATTGACACTGAAAAGTAGGGTTCCAAAGCCAGGTAGAGTTGCGTCGGGAGCACAATCCAAACTTCAAATACGGGGTAATTGATAAACTGATCGATACTAGACGTGCGGAATGTCGAGATAGATTCGAAGTCTATCTGGTTTAGTTTGTGGTAGGGATGACAGGAAGGGCGGCAGTGTGACTAGAAGGTGGCGGTAATTGGTCGAACACAGAAATCCAGGAATTTGAGGGTGGGTTCAGCTGAAATGATAAGCTGGGGGACTAATAGGGCACCAAGCTCCTTATAACAATAACACTAGGGTTTCTGTCGAGTTCTTGTTTCGTTGCCGGGTGTCAGAACGGTGCGTGGTTAATCCTTGCTCGGCGAAGCAGAAGTGGTTGAGTTGGGCGGTAAAAATGGATAGAGATTGGGTTGGGTAGCTGCGAGTCTCGCGGTGTGTGGAAAAGGCGAGCGAGTGAGAGCAGCGGGAGGGGGGGGGGGGGTGAATGCGGGCGGTCCCAGACCCGTCTGGCAATAGCAGAGACTGAGCGGGGAGGGTTAGGCGGCAGTAATGGTGGTAGGTAGGTAGTGATGAATGTGCCTAGTGCCTGGCCGGCAGCAGGCTGGTGGGCTGCTTGCAATGACCAGTGACCAGTGACCAGTGACCTATGCCCAGGTGCGGCAGACCCAGGGAAGGTGGTGGTGACCACTCCCGACTAGACAGCCCCGGGAGATGCAGGTATGAGATGATATTTATGCAGGTATCCGGGTATATGTATGTATCTCGAATGTAGGCAACTGACCGGCACCCCACCCTTGAGTGGGCGGATCTCTTGAGGGTGTCAGTAGCTACCAAAGGTGTGTCTGTACCAATTCGAGCGCGGTCTGAGTTATGTCACCGTATGTGTAGAAGAGAGAGACTCTGTCGCGCAGTCCCTTCTCGCAGAGGCTGTGGAAGCCACGGCAGGGTATGAGGTGTTGGAGGGGAAGCGGTCTCAGATGCGCACTGCGAAGCTCAGTCTCCCACGTCTCCCTTCTTCCCTTGTGTGTCAAGACACGAAGGAATCGGCGGCGGCGGCGGTTGAGTCAGAGGGGATCGAGCGGTAGATATATACGTACACAAGGATGAACAAGCAATCTGGCAAGCACCTGGGCTAGGCACTGGATTAGACTAACTAAGACAGCGCTCACGAGCCCGTGTCAGCGAGCGAGGGGTGCTTGGTGTACAATGTTGGTGTATGCAACTAATTAGAGGAGCATCATCGAGCAGTTGCGCAAAGAGCGGTGGATCCTGTAGGTAAGACGACGGGAGGGACTCGCAGGCTGGGCAAATCGGAGGCCAGCAACCACATAACCAAGGCAGAACAAGGCATAACATCCAACTTAGTGCCTCCTAGGGCGTCCCAATCGCAGCGCCCAAGTTGCGACACACCCGGCCTGATCTGTCTGCGGATGGAGTAGATATGTATGTAGGTATGTGGATGGTAGGTAGATACATGTAAATAATGGATCACCACTCGTCGACCTCGATTGGGATCGCGATGCACCTCTTATCGCTCGTACATTTACATTTGAACAAGAGGGGGAACTGAGCCAACAAACTCGTGAGGCATTTCCCACCGCTGTTTTCCCATTTTGCAAACATGGGCAAAATGCAATACAATCTGCTTGTCGACAGCTGATGGGTTGAAAAGATCCTGACTCGAGACGCATGGTTCGGCCCAAGGTCGGTAGGTCCTAACACAATGCATGGCCAGGATATCAATTAGACGGAGAACTAGCGTCATATGCTTACAAGAGACAATAGAGATGCGTTTGACACCAATCCAAGATCACAAGTTCAAGAGTTAAAGTGCTGAGTACTCAAAAAAGCAAAGGCCAGGAAGAAGAAAAGGTACACCAGGTAGAGAGTGCGACTGTGTGACGTGGTGACAACGGCAGGAGAGAGAGAGAGAGAGAGAGAGAGAGAGAGAGAGAGAGAGAGAGAGAGAGCAGAGCAGAGCAGAGCAGTACACGTTCGCATACCTGTCTCCCGGTGACTGCGTGAGGCGAAGCAACTTACTACTACTGTAAACGCGCAGGGCGGGAATAGTGAGAACTGTCCAAGTGGGCTTATGCGAGCTGTTGGCAGGGGTCTTAGTGTACAATCGGTAGATAAGGATAGGGATCGTGAGAATAGACAAGTTTCAGAGGCAGTGCTCTGGAAGTTGGAAGAGTCGCGCTAACAATCTTCGAATATGGATAGAATTGGGCCGGGGAGGAGGTGGAGATACGCAACAGGCTGTGAGACCAAGCCTGACCAAGTCTACCTGCCAACCAGGGAGCAACATCCCTCGCAGGAAGATGCGAGACAGTCGAGACAGTCTGGTACACCGCTGCTGGTGCTTCGATCACTACCTAGTATACATTTGTCCTGGTTCTGCAGGTCCTGCAGACTGTTTGCCACCTGAGAGAACTCATGCAGCGCGTTGTAAGAAAGAGGGGGAGCCCTCATCATGCGTTAGGGCTCGGTTTTGACTTGGTATGGAGGGGAGCCTCAACCAGGGAAATCTGGACACTTACACCGAAAAAGAGGACAGCAGCGAACCCCCTTGCATTTGCATCCTCGATGGAATGGCCCCGTATGCTTAGGTAATCACTACCTATAATAAGTCGTCGAAGGTCGTGTACAGCAGGTAGGTAGTAGTACTGGGCGCCAATGCCCCGTCGCTTTGGTTGCCTTGCCGTGGAACTCAATATGTTCGCAAGTGTTCTAGATGCTTGGAGGTACGTTACTCTATTCGAGTGGAGCCAAGAGAGCCACTCCGAGAGAACAAAGGCTGGTAGAGCCCCAACTACCTAGTTTTTCACTGATCTGCGCGTTGCTTAGACCAGATATGCGTGTGTATCAGTGTAAATTCGATCCGAATACAGCGCGTTATACGGGCTTTGGGCCTGCCAACGTAAAGATCAGGACATATCTTTATCCCACGCATCGAAAAAGCCCGGATCGATCTCGGATGTTTGGCATGGTGCCATCGCACCCTGCGGGACGTGCCTGTACGTAGGTAGGGGAAGTAAGGTCGTACAGCATCTGTCGAGGACATGGCCTCTACTGGCTGATCAAGTGAGTAACCACGAGAAAACTTTCTGCGGATGCTCAGAAAACATCATTTTGTGCAGCCAGACAACTTAACTGGGCCATTCTTTACTACAAATACTCTGTTGCGCCACCTTGTCTCTCTTACACCCCTGCCTGATTTGATTCTGGGCGGATAAACCCGAAACCACGAAACTCGTAGGAAAGATGAGCTCGGACCGCGACAACTCATCTATGCTTCCAACCAGAGGATGGAAATATATGGATATTATGTGCTGCCAGCAAGACAGCATGTTCCGTAACCTCAATTATATGTCGCTCGACTAAAGTGGAGAGCGGTTGGAGTGTTCGTCGATCCTCAATGTGGCATTGTGCGGCATTAGCGAGAGAATCACTAACTAATGCGAGACCCATCTATTCTGGACATTTAGGGTAGACTTTGGTATTGATTATGTCGCAGCTACCCTATACTGGGTTGGTTGCCCATATGAGATGCAAGGAGATAGACAGGCATACGATGCCGGCACGATGCATTGTAAGATCTCACTGTGGCTACCGCCTGTGGCATTGTAGTCATCGGAGAAATCTTAGATTAGGGACATCACTGGAGCCACGCGCCCGAAGGAAATAGAGGTAGATGAACCGGAAAGTTTAGGTCTACTTCGAGGCAGCTTCTACCTGGAACAGTTTTCTGCCCAACGTCCCACTGGGTTCCTCGGATTCGTAATTAGGGCTCCAACCAGTAATCGTACGCGCGCCACTGCGCATACTTGGTGCTGCTGTGCATTCATAACATGAGCCTTATCTGCAGGCTCAACCAGACGGGAATACCAGGTATGAGTCAGTCTTGGGCGCAGCAAGACATGGAGAGTCATTAGTAAACACAATTTGTTTAGTTTACAATCATTCTGCTTTGCCTACTCATCACCAAGCCAGCCGGAAGGTCACCTAGCAGTGACCGTAGAACACGATTCAAGCAGCTCTCGAGCCGCTACTATCTCTGCCTTATCATAACCTTGCCAATCCTTCTCGCCAGTTGAATTACGCCGAACAATCTCTGAGAGTTTCTCGGTAGTTACTTCATCGAGCTTGTTCAGAGTGGTGGTAGCTGGAACTGGCCATTCCTCTGAATCTGTCTGTTTTGATGACCTCAGGGATGGGTCATTGAGCAGCTGCTGGACGGTCTTAATATAAAGTTAGCAACTAACAATAGTCCTCCCAGTATAAAACCACTTACTAATTTCAGACCATAATAGCCCCTCAAATAGTTATCACACAGCTCAATACTACGGCAAAACCGTTTCATAGCCTCCGTAAGTCGTTTGGGTGCATCGGATATCTTCGCCGCCATGAGAAGCATCTCACCTTGTCGGGCATGTATCTGAAATCACAATATTAGTATAATAACGGAATTCCGGGCATCCAGGGGCAAGTGGAGACAGACATTCCAGGCGTTGGGCTGCAAGACGAGGACTTCTTCATGGGCAAAGATGGCTTGCGAATATAACCCTTGATTTAGGTATAGGTCGGCGAGTTCGGCCCATGCTTCAGCATCGGTGGGAGACATATCAAGCAACGAGTTTAGAGCATTCACGGCCGACGATGTCCGACCCATGGATCGTAACAGTGCTGCACGTCTTTTTGCTATAGGCTATGTATCACGCATCAGTACTTGCGAGTCCAGAGGCACACCAACAGATACTCACTATGTTCGAAGGATTTTCCTGTAGAAGCTGCTCATATTCCTGCAGGACTAATTCAAGGGCAGCGTTATCCGCGGCTGTAGCCTCCTTGAGTAGGCCCTTCAACGCCATTATGCGCTCATTTTCATTGCCGAATCTGTTCACGAGCCTGCCCAGGCACTCGTGTGCCGACTTATCATCTCCGGTGCGGAGACATGAGAGTAAGAGGTTCTCATAAACAGCCCATAGCTCTTGCGTCTCAGATGTTGAGAGTACGGACTGAAGGACAGAGGTGGATATAGCCCCTGGAGACTTGTCGAGAATATTTGGAGCTTCCCGCGAATGGCGCACGGCTGTTGCCGGCGGAAGATGGCTAGGAGGGTGAAGGAGCGAGGAAGACATTGTATTGTGTATGTGTGTGAAAGCCACCTGGAGTTGCCCAGATCTAGCGGGCAGAGGTAGATATGGTAATTGTTGGTCTGAGCCGTCGAATAGTGGCACTCGACGCTATCCAGACAATATTGAAACAACGTCAATTGGCCTGACGAAATGAGGAAGCAAATCAATATTGCCGGGCTACCATGAAAGTCACGGCACCTCCCAGTCGCCCCTGCTCAATGTCCAGTCTGTTGGGCTTCTGTGCCAGGTAGGTACCTACCTACGGTGTAGGTATGCGGAGATATCTTGTAAGCACGTGAAATGTATCTCTTGCAGTCCTCCAGTTGCATCCAGCTGTCACTCTCCGTATACTAGTCCTCCGCACTGTATCTACCAAGTACCTACCTAGTACCTACTGTAGGAGGTAGGGAGACTTCCAGGTGCCAAGTTGTCATAGCCGTGAGCCTTAGACCACGATGTCGTTATAAGGCCGAAAAGAATTTGAAATTTTTTAAAAAATTTTAAATCTTTTTTTAAATAATAGATGCTTTCGTTCCGAACATATTTACGTAGGACCCCTGATGAGGATTCTCAAAACCCCGTCGTGCACCGGCATTGGTAGTTTTTTGCTGGTAGGTACTACCAGGTGGGTATATATCTCCTGTGACTCCTACAGTGCGTGTGGGTACACCTGCCTGATACAAGTCAAACAGCGTGCGGCAGTGACAAGTGGTTAGCTGGAGTTAGTGTCAGACGCCTGCGTTAACGTGGGGTCCGGTCCGCCTTGGGAGCTCCTACATCACTTGTCCCGCAGGCACAACCTGCATTATCTCGGGAGTCACCTTAAACCAGATCCGCTGTCCAATCTGCCGACACATGCTCTACATTGAAGCTACTCGCCTGGTCCTTTGCGAAGATGCTTTTCCCTAATACACATATAACTAGTTGTCCGGACTCATAGATGCGTCCCCTTTCTTTGTAGGATCTGCCGCCCAGGACGAAGGAGAAGTTGGCACTACCCATGTGCGGCCTGGCCCAACATGTATGTTCTCTTCCGCGCTCGCGAGCGAACTCGAGTGGAGTTGCTGATAGGATGGCAGGTTTGAAAAGTCGCTGTACGACCTCATAAAAGGCCTGAGGAGCCACAAGGGCAATGAAAAAGAGTACATACAGAACTGTCTGAAAGAATGTCGCGCCGAGATTCGCAGCCAGGACATGGGTTAGCAGCGCCTTTCCTCAACCCGGACCCTGGGCTTGTGCAGATGGAAATTGACTTGTACCATAGACCTGAAGGCCACGGCCTTACTGAAGCTAATTTATCTGGAGATGTTCGGTCATGACATGTCTTGGGCATCCTTCAATGTCCTCGAAGTCATGGCTTCCTCCAAGTATCACCAGAAGCGTGTTGGATATCTCGGCGCAATCCAAAGCTTCCGCCCCGATACCGAAGTCCTGATGCTAGCCACAAACCTCCTCAAGAAGGTATGCAACCACTCGCTGCTTCCCCGTGCATGACCGCTGACTGAGCGTCTCAGGATTTGACGGCGACCTCGACGACAACCATCTCTCTCCCTATCGTAACTCTCCCTCACGTTATCACGCCGTCTCTCGCGCTCTCTGTCCTCCCAGATATTTTGCCTCGCCTAAGCCATTCCAGTCCTACTGTAAGGAAGAAAACAATAGTCACACTCTACAGACTCGCCTTAGTATATCCCGAAACGCTTCGCGCTGCGTGGCCCAAGATTAAAGAGAAATTAATGGACCGAGGCGAAGATCCTAGTGTCACTGCTGCTATCGTGAACGTAATATGCGAGTTGGGGTGGCGTCGGCCCCATGATTTTCTCTCTCTAGCTCCTAGGCTCTTTGAACTTCTTGTTGATAGTGGTAACAACTGGTTGGCAATCAAGTTGATAAAGCTGGTATGGAATAACCTCCTAACCCCCTAAACGTCGTCCAGGTAAATGAACTCTGGCTGATACCATGAAGTTTGCGACTCTCACACCCCTTGAGCCCCGGCTTGTTCGGAAGCTTTTACCACCATTAACCGAAATAATACAGACTACCCCTGCTATGTCCTTGTTGTATGAATGCATCAATGGAATTATACAAGGTGGTATTCTGGGGAGCGGAGATGATTCTTCCGGAAAAGAAGAAATTGCCTTGCTCTGTGTGAACAAACTGCGGAGCATGATCATGGTCGACGGAGATCCTAACTGTAAGCTTCCAAGTTATGTTGCGGTAGTGTATCGACTGACATGGTGCTCTGTAGTGAAGTACGTAGCACTTCTTGCTTTCAACAAAATCGTCGAAACACATCCTTGGCTTGTTGCACAGCAGGAGGATGTCATTCTCGAATGTATTGACAGTGCAGATATATCTATCCGCATTAAAGCTTTAGATTTGGTTCAGGGAATGGTCAGCAATGACAATTTAATATCCATAGTCAGCCGTCTCATGAGGCAGCTTAAAGTATCATCCGCTATTGATCGCAAAAATGGGCCAGATACATCAAGCTCCAGTCCTGGGGAGTCAGATGATGATTTAGAAAGGGCCATCAATCCGACCCAGAAGACCGCTGAGCAAGTACCCCCTCTTCCTGATGATTACAAGGCCGATGTAATCAACCGGATATTGGATATGTGTTCTCAGAGCAGCTATACCAACTTGAACGATTTCGAATGGTATATCGATATACTTACTCAACTCGTCCGCATTGCTCCTACACCAAGAAAGACCAACGGCATGGAAAGCATGCCAGTTATTGGGAGGTCCAACACTGGCGAAATAGCTGAAAGGATTGGCAATGAACTGAGAAACGTTGCCGTTAAAGTTCAAGCGGTCCGCGGCGCTTGTTTACAGGCAGCTGAGATTATTTCGACCCAGCTCAAAAACGATACGCCTACGGGTCATCTTCTCAATTCGGGGGCGCTGGGGCCTGTAGCCTGGATCCTTGGAGAGTATGCCTCAGAACAAGAGGCCCCGGAAGATGCATTGGGATTACTACTCCAGTTAATCCCAAATATAACCTCAGCGGAGCCTCTAGCAGCCTGTCTACAAGCTGCTATGAAAGTTTTCTCGCAGTTGGCCGGGGATCACCTGACACGCTGGACTGCTGACCATAAGTCTAAGATATTACTCTTGATGGCTCGCATTATTCACACATTTGAAGTCTTGACTCTTCACCCAAGCTTGGAAGTGCAAGAACGTGCTGTAGAATTTTCCGAGCTGCTCAAGTTAACGACAGAAGCTGCATCTACACAGGAGGCGTCAACCGACGCAGTTTATCAAGATACCCCACTCTTGCTCACGCAGGCCATACCGTCGTTGTTTATCGGTTGGGAATTAAAGTCGGTCGCTGCAAGTGCCCAAAAAAATGTGCCAGTTCCTGAAGGGTTGGATTTGGACGAGCCTATTAACCCAAATCTTAACTTTCTGCTTGCGTCTGCTGAGTCGCTATCTATACCAACTGATGAAGTTGATGAGTTTGATAGTTATTATCACCAGCAGCTGCCTGTCACTAGCATTTCCTCTGAGCTGGCGATTGCACGCCTCGTAGATGAGCGCCATGATACAGTTGGTTCTTATCAGCAGCTAACTGAGGAATCTTACCTTGATGCAGACATAGTGGCCAGGCGAAAACTCGAGCGGCTAGAGAAGAACCGAGACGATCCATTTTACATTCAGGAGACCAGCTCGATACAGAGATCATCTACACCTATACATAGTATCCTCCAGAGCTCTAACGGCCCCGACCTGGATGTTGATTCAATTCCTATTATGGAGCTTGACCTTGACAAACTCAGCACCGGTGTGAGTCACGCTCCTACAAGAATATCCAAATCGTCGCGGCCGAAACAACGACAACGAATAGTTATTGCTGCGGATGAGAACCTTGCCAGTAGTGGCCACAGCACACCGAAAAATGATTCCGAGAATGATGTAGGGTCGTTGGCTTCAAAAGCAGCGCGTGCCAGGCGGCTCAAACAGTCTGTCCTTGGTGTTGATTCAACTAACATCGAGAGCCTGGCCCTGGAAGGGGGTGCTGATAACGGCGCCTATAACCACGAAGCCCAGAAGCGCGAAGAGGCAGAGATGGCACAGGCCATGAAAGAAGTCGAGCGCTTACGGCTTGAGATGCAACGTGCCAATGAGCGAATCCAGGTAGCGCAGGGAGTGGACGCCGCAGGCACCATCGTCAAGAAGAAGAAGAAAATAACTGCCAAGACTAAGAAGAAATCTGTCGTTCCTAAACAAGACGGCGGGGTCGGCAGCGCGGAGGGAGTCGAAGTGGTTAAGAAGAAGAAAAAGGAGGCATCCGCAGCTACTGAGGGCACGAGTGATGCGCAAGCCGGGGTCGACCAAAACGTGGTCAAACCGAAAAAGAAGCCGCTGAAATCACCAGCCGATGCCGAAGAGAAAGCGTAATACCCTTGTTTAGGACTCACGGCTTTCGACACTGGTGTCTGTAGTTGAACCCATAAAGAGCATATATAGATATGATATCACTTATGATAGTTGATACTCGACCCTTCAAATCGATCTTCTATTGTTCAATCGTCACTTCCCAAAAAGTAATCTTTTCATGTGTAAGGAGACGGTTTCTATACTGCGACTATATCCTAGCCAGCAATTAATTGCGTCAACGGGGGCCTTCAATCATTTCACTTAGAATGAAACCTCCAGACAGGCTACTCATCTGATACGCATCGAGGATCCGAAGGATCTTCATAAAACATGTGAAGTGACACACAAAAGACATACAACATCCAATTGGCAAAGCCACTCAGATAAGACGTCAAAACGTGTATAAGTGTATGTATATATATAAGCAAGAAAGAAAAAGCGTTCTCCATTGGCTCCGTAAAAGCGTCCTATGCATACACACACAAGTACTGTAGTACTAGGCACAGTCTTGACTGACTTATGCAATACAGCCTGCTAAAAAAGAATTCAAAAAATATGCGGTTCCAAGAGACGGCTTTACAAATATATGCGAGGCGGCCATCAAACAGAAAGCATGTAGTATAGAAACAGAAAGATATCCCTCTTCCCTAGTAGTCCGTTTCCTCGGAATTCGTCTGCGCCTCGCTTTCCGACTCTTTTTTCCTTTGAACACCATGTATGAGATGAGTACACAAAAGGGATGATGGATAGATAGATATCTCTTCAATCTCTTCGTGGCAATTGTTTCTTGGCTAACTTGCATTACTAATAAAAATTAACGCGAAGAAAAGCTTGATACGTCCGCCGCGAACCAGTCTAGGGTTCTTTACCTCAGGTATAACGCAAGTAGAATGGCAGATAAAGGCAGAACGGTATTAGTCGTTCATTGGGGCATCCACAAGAGTAACGCCCCTATCCTTCGTAGGCGTCTCGCTACCTGGTCTAGCATCGGCAGCAGCGATCTTTGGTGTGGAAGGAGTGCTCCCCTGTGTCACGCGCCGTCCTCCCACGAAGCGAGTGCTCGTAGCACCAGTACGACTTAAACTATCGCGCTTGGATACAATCGACTCCCCGTCTTGCTTGGGAGAGTCACCATTTGTGCCGCCGTTGACCTCGGATGATCCATCCGGCACCTCTAGACTCTGCCTTTTCATCGGACCCGTGCCGAGGCTACTGCGTTGGCGCTCGTTTGTCGCTGTTGGGCTGGCAATAGGAAAGCGAGTCTCAGGACCACCGGTACTACGGTCGCGCCTGTGACGAGGGCCCGGTGCTGGGCTTGTGGCGCGGCCTCGAGGTCCAGCCTTCTCGAGCAGCGCCCGCTGCCGTTCCTCCATATGAGCCCTTCTATTGCTCTCGTCTGTGCTTATGGCGCGTGGGCGGTTATTACTTACGGAGCCGGAGTGTGATAGGGTTGACATGCGCTTTAGCTCGCCGAAGATAGCATCCTTGTGGGCAAACAAATCGCGAATCAGTCGGCAGGCATGTTTCTCTTCCATCGTCAGCGACGTGTCTATTCGCGGCCTCAATATGCAAGGCGCGAGCGTTGACGCTAAGTTCTGAACATAGTCTTCATCCGCTGAGGTTAGGTCTATCAGTCTTGTAAAATGATTCATACACGCATCAAGCGTGGCGATATTCGTTAATCGTAACTGAGAAAGTGTTTGTTGCAGAACAGCGACCCGGGCCTCGTCTGTGCTATCTGCTGTGGTTGTATTGTAAATAGTTCTGATGATTTCGTAGACATGGGAGGACACAAGGGAATCTGTAAAATGTCAGCTAGGGTCCAGAAATCATATTAATTCAGACCTACCAGGCAATTCAAGCAGATAGAGTTTCAACAAATGAGCAACCGTAGGAATATCAAACTCGGCCAAAACCTCTGCGGTGAAGGGCTTCCCATTGTTTACCTTGGCCCTTAGCTTATGAACTTGGGGTAATTGCACATCTGCAAGCCAGATTCCACGCCTCGCCTCGTCACCTTCGAGGTCGGGATAATGGTGATCTAAGTAAGTGAGGAGGGTCGTGACAATGATGGGCACTCGTTTCTTATCTGCTCTCGCCCGGGCTTCTAGGTCAATGCCAAACGTTTGCTCGTCTACTTTGTTATAGTAGTTCTCATATGTTACGACCCTGGGCGCAAATCTTCCAGTTCGGTAATTTTCTAGGAGATAGCGTAAATCGCCTCCCGGTTGAATGGTTTCTTGATAGAGAACCATGTTATCAACCGTCGACTGAAGGCTGGGAATGACGTTGCCGATGGTGCCTGAGAAATCAAGAACAACGGTCTTGATAGCTTTCAGTCTATCCAATTCACAGCGCTCAAGGAATCTGAGATGAAGGAAGATGGCTTCCTCTAAATCGCAGCGCAGCTCATCCAGTTTCTTGACACCAGCCTTGTACTTCTCGTCCGTCTCTCTTGCTTCACGACGCAGACGCTCTGGCTGTGTCTCGTTGGGATGCTGGTTGTTGAGCACATTCCATCCAGCAAGGTATTCACTTACAGCGCCAACAACGGGAGACTCCGAACCACTCTCAGGGGATACAGGGATGGAGAAGGTTCGTGAGGTGGACGCTTTCTTCTCAGGTAGCCCGGCCATCTGGAAGGCCTTGGGGCGCCATTGGTAGAAGAGCTTGGAGCTATTTGCGAAATTGTTCCCTACGTTGCCTACCAAGCGAAGGAAGCCGTTGGAGACGAGGTCTTGGCCGATGCGCTCGGAATAGCTGACGCTAGTGGTGCCCATGTGTCGCTGAAGGTATTCGACAATGTCAGAGCCACAAGATGTGTTCGAGTAGGTTCCTAGAATCGGGACTTTGGTCTCCCCCATCTTTATAGTGTTCATCATGTGTGACAAGATTTTCTTCACTTGCTCAGGCTGGTATGTCTCATCTCCGATCTCGTAGATTTCTTCATCCTCCTCCTCCTCCTTTTGTGGAGACACCTTGATCTCAGGGATATTTTTCACCTTAGGACTCATCTCAGGGTCCTGGAAGGCCAGCTTATTCTCCTCCTCGATGTCTTCGGCCAAGCGGCACTTGTTGAAGTATGCGCTGCGCAGCTTCTTTACTATCTCAGCTTGACGGTCGTGGGCCTTGATACGGGCCTGGAGCTCGTCTTGTGAGTCCTGTATCCGAGATTCGTGGGCATCGCACCAGCGTGCGAAAGGGTTGACAACCAAGTCCCTGATGTTTTGGGCGATTTTTTTGTGATTTCGTGAGGCATCCTCCATCTCAGTCCGGACACCATCGTATGCCTAGGTGGTAAAAATATAGGTTAGCCGTTTTGTCTATGCGTCGAGTTGTTAAAGGGTATAAGTTATACCTTCCGCACGCTCGCGCCATCGTCGCGAGAGAAGCCGCCGCTAATTTTGTCGGCTGCTGGGGCAATATCTCCGAGGCGTTGGCCATAAAGTTCTTCAGCCTCGGCTCTCATGCGAGCTATCGTCAATATCTGTCTATTCTCCTGGACGCCCTGTTGGAGCTTGCTAAACAGAACACCGAGTCCTTAGGGGGGTGCGTCAGCCGAGGAAACGCGCGAACGCAGCAGCGTTTAGAGTTGAGTCGCGCTTACCTGCAGCATAGTCGGGCGTCCAGAAGGAATCTGTGAAGCCCGGCATCGCGAAGACGCAGAATCGCAACAGGTGTTATCTGCTCCCTAGATAGTTGAGGGGTCGGCAGTGGCTGAAGTTCGCGAATGGTATCGCACCGTCGGTGTTATGGTTGCTTGTGGCCAACCTTGTCTGTCTAGCCACAGTTATGCAATCTAGATGGGCAGTGCCTTCAGAGGAATGTGGTCCGACCGCAGGGAAGCGTCGCGTAGATCGCAATACCAAGGTATTTGGGTATTCAAGTGGACAAACTAGGAGTCGCTCGCGATGGCACACGAAGCAAGCGCTGGTGCCGACGTAAGGGAGAGCTGTTGGTGATCTTTCTCGTTGGAGATGGCCGTCAGCTACCAGGCACCCATTAGGTCATGCAGGAGTGTATGCATTGGGCTACTAGAAGGTACCTACGTAGCTACCTACTACAGTAAGAGAAAGAAAGGGAGAGAGAAGAGAAGAAGAGAGACTTGGAGTTTGGGAACGAGACAGAACAGAGAAGAAAACAAAAGTTGGCTTGTTGTCTAACAAAGCCAAGACGGTCACCAAAAGTTTTCGTCGTTTCGACAAAATTGTGAAGAGGAATACTGAGTAGGAATCGCCGAGTCCAGCAGCTCATTCCTGGCGTGTTTCAACCCTCCGCGGGTCGCTATCCAGGGCTTCTCACAGGGCTTCTCACAGGGCCTCGTCGACCCCGGACAGGTGCAGGTACCGTCTCCCCCCAGGATTTCCACCTGGCAATCCAACAACGAGCCAGGAGTGGACGGATGACGCTACTAGGGGCCACGTTGAGAGCTGCAAGTCGCTGGGGGTGCTTTTGTTTAGTGCGTTTTTTGCTGAGGCTGAGCGGCATTAGAGCGCCACTCAGTGCCTACCTACCTACCTACTCAGTAGGTATCACTCAGTACCTACCTAGGTACTTAGGTACTGTAAGCGCGGGGCCCACTATATATAGCAGCGTTGACAGGCAGGTGTATAGTACAGTACCTACTGTACATGCCAACTGCCATGCCTCTCCAAAGATACGCGTAAGTCCCTGTGCACGGAACCAGTCTATCAGACGACATCAATTAAAGTACTGACTTTGTATAGGAGTTGTTTTCTGCCGATACTAAAGGTAGTTTTCTCGGGGAGCAGAGATGCAAGGTACTCACTACTTAAGCACCTAGGTAATAAATAGTAGGTAGTTTCCATCTCGGTCTATCTTGAACCCTTCGTATTCATCTCCCTGCCTTTCATATGAAAATTGGTACCTAGTTAGGTAAGTTGGAGAGGCCTCACAGACAGGGACCCGATTCCCTGGCGCTGTCGGTATCCTATTAACCGCATCCACGCAAAGTTCGTTTGCTAGCGCTCGCTTCAACGCCCTGGCCTCCGCCCTTAAGAGAGGACATGGCCGACGACACATGGCCGACGACAGATGACGAACGTCGCATCGCCCCCAAGATAGCGCTGCCGTGTCAATGACAATGTCAGGCAAGAATGTAGGTAACAAGTAGGTAGGTAAGGTTAGGTATTTGTACTCACGTATTCACTTGCATACGTCTCCACTGCACGCATGTATATGAGCTGAGGGAAGTTCGCTCTCTAAAGACCCCTATTTCAAGTCGTCTTAAGACATGCACTACGGTGCAGTACGCGCATACGTCAGATCCATCAATCTGATGAGGCGCATATTTGGTGGATGTTAGGCCAAATCAATGCGAGAACCGAGCCATTCTACAGATATTTGTTCATGATAGAAATCAAAGATTCACAGACTCGGCTGCCGAAGTCTTGCAAGGGTCCAACTAGAGGTAGATCTCGATAGGACGGTAGTTCCCAGTAGAGCAGATGTCGGGAACCGGTGGTGGAGCCCTCCTTACCAGATAACACGTCGGCTTCGGCTTCGGCTTGCTTACATATCAACACGTCGATACCTTCGTCAGAGCGTTTATTAACGTCGAGTTGCCTCCGTTCAGGAAGATTTGTCTAGATACGGTAGCTTGACTATCAAAATTGCAAGGTTTCCGCGCGTTAAGAAAATCATTGAACCGTAGTGCTAGCTAAACGACGACACATTCCTTAGTGGCAAGTATAAGAACACTCCTGGGCGAGCAACCAGCCAACCCTTTTAGCAATGTCTGAAAAGGGGCTCCTCGACAATATTGAGACCGCGAGACGGCCACGGTCTCGACGATCGGTGGGCAAGGTCTTGATCTCATCAGCCTTCATTCTGATTATCCTTGGATCACTGCTTCACCCAAGGTCGCCGTGCTACCGCCAACTCCCTCACGGGCATTTGCGCCCCAACCCAATATCAATTGAAGACAGGGTGGATGCCATCCTATCAAAAACACCCTTGATAGGTTTGTGCTCATTCGACAGGCCCATGAGACGAATAGTATAAGTGACTGACCGTAAACAGATGGACACAATGATTTAGCTATCATGATTCGCGTCAGGTTCAACAACCACATCTACCAACAAAACTTTAGCGAGCCTTTCACAAAAGGAGGCCTGATTTCACACACCGACCTTCCCCGGTTGAAGGCAGGCCGCAATGGCGGTGCATTTTGGAGCGTTTTCACGCCTTGCCCAGCTAATGGGTCAGACTATTCGGATGAGAACTATGCTGATAGTGAGTTAACCCTCCCATTTTTTCTTACCCAAGCAGACGAGATGCTGAACTCATAAATCAAGGTGTCCAACTTACATTGCAACAAATCGATCTGATGACCCGGCTGCAAGCCGCATATCCCGACTCGTTTTCGGGCATCGTAGACAGCGAGTCTGCCAAGGCCGCCTTCAAGCAAGGCAAGCTGATCTCGCCGCTCGGCGTCGAGGGCTTACACCAGATCGGAAACTCGGTTGCCAACCTGCGGCGATACCACGCCATGGGCGTCCGTTACGCGACCTTGACGCACAACTGCGGAAACATCTTCGCGGACGCGGCGCTCTGGGAGCACCCGTTCCATAAGGCACCGCCGTTTTGGGGCGGCGTCTCCCCCAGGGGTAGACAGCTTATCAATGAGATGAACCGCATCGGCATGATCGTCGACTTGTCGCACACGAGCGTCGATACCATGCTGGATGTGCTCGGTGGCCGTGAAGAGAAATGGGCTGGGAGCAAGGCCCCTATCATGTTCAGCCACAGCTCGGCATATGCTGTATGCCCGCACCCGCGTAACGTACCGGATCATGTTCTTGAGCTTGTGAAGAAGCGAAACTCGATCGTCATGGGTAAGTGTTTTTTTTAATACGGAGATAGACCCGTTTCGTCCGTGACTCTCCCGGATTGCTGACATAAATAGTCAACTTCTCTCCTGACTTCGTCAGCTGCGTTGATAACAACAATCCAAATGGGGTGCCGGACTTATATCCACCCAACAGTACACTATCTCACGTCGCAGACCACATCACCTACATTGGTGATTTGATCGGGTATGATCACGTGGGAGTTGGTAGTGACTTCGATGGGATCCAATCAACGCCCAAGGGTCTCGGGGATGTCTCCAAATACCCGGATCTCTTCGCCGAGCTGCTGCGTCGTGGGGTATCGGATGATGATGCCGCCAAGATTGCTGGCGGCAACATCCTGCGCGTGTGGGCTGAAGTCGAAAAGGTGGCTGCCAGATTGCAAGCTGAGGGTGAACCAGTTATGGAAGATGATCTTGCAAGTCTCTATTAAGTGTAATTTTCGAAGCTAGCTATTTGAGAAGAGGTGGCGGCAGCATAAAATGCTAATATTCAGTCTTATCACTCGTGAACAGGAAATCTCACATGTCAATAAAGGCGGAGAGCGATGTCTGAACATGATGGAATGTAACCATTCATAGCTCGGGTAGATGCGCCTATTGGCAATGGGCGTAGGGTCCTGGTCTGCGTACAAGAAAGTTATTTTTTTTTGTTCAGGTTTTTAGCTCGAGTATGACTGTTGCTCAAGCAGCATTCTCTCAATATCTCGGGGAATTCTAGCGTAAGTTTCGTTCGTATGGTACATAGAGAAAATGTTTCCTAGTATGATAGTGACAATACATGAATAACAGCCCTCTGCAAACAACAATTCGAGGACTGAGTGGTTTACCGCAACCCTCTAGTAACGCCAGGCCCAATGCTTTCTTCTATTTCATCTCCCACACAACAGCACTGCTCAGTCGGATGGGGATCCTGTCTTGACTGTGCTTCTTTACTCTCTCCTCCCGTGAGACTTTAATATCGTGCGCCACGCTCCAGCGTGTTGAGCTTTTTCGCCGTCTCGATCTGGGTGCGGGTGCGTTGTCCACGGACGGGCAAGCCCATGGCATGGCGACGACCGCGGTACGTGCCCATATCACGCAAACGCTTGATATTCTCCTGGACAATACGGCGTGCGTCATTTTCTATCGTCATGTTTGACAGCTCGGCCGTCAGTGCCGTTACTGTCTTCGCGGGGATTGTGCCCATGCGCGCCTGTGGGTGGATTGTGTATTTCGCCATGATGCGTGCGGAGGCCTGGGGGCCAAGCCCGTAGAAGCTCTCGAGAGCTTTCTGCTCGGCGAAACTGGTCAGCGTTTCTCCCTGGCTAGTCGTTCACACTTTTCCATTAGTGCAGGCTGGTGCAAGCCTGCGGTGTATGTCGTTTGGTGAAGGAAAAGATGCCAGTAGCAGGAAGCGATCGTACCTTCACCAGCTTCCTCTCGTGGAAGTTTGATCCTAATATAGACACCTAACCAATTGTTAACCGCGCTGAAATGTTGAGCAGGCCATGAGGAACGGCGTACCATTGTGTTGACTGGCTGCGGCCAAACAGCAAATTGCCTGGCTGTGTTGCGCTTGAAGTCGTCGACGAAATCGTCAAAGCCAGTGCAACTTGCCTACCTAGGTAATGGTTCACTAGCCGACCCTGGACCGGAGCACCTGGGCAGTGGACGCTCGAGCCAACGCCCTTATCAGGCTGATATCGTCAGACCTCTGGCCCCTCTGATCAACAACGCTAAACCCCCAAGAGTACAGCGGAGGGCCGCCCGTGGTTAGGTAGCACAGAAACAGGGCCTGGCAGGGCTATCAGCAGCGATAAGGGTCACTATTGGCATTGCTGACAGCACCCCGCATCGTATCAGTACGTATACGACACACTACCTCACTGGGTCCGAACTAGCTTTGGTGGCCTTTCAGGGGTCTGTAACAGCTCGAGTTAGAACATAGCCTATATGTCCTCTCTACCAGGTACCGAGTGTGCCACCTTTTTCTTCTCTTTCCCCTTCTTCCTCAAGGCACGAACAGGTAGGTTAACTTCCTTCTGTTCGAGATTAATTGCAATATTCCGAGGCTGTTCTTCGTTGATTAGCCACTAGAACTACTAAACATGTTCAACGTGCGCCGACTTTTCGTCAGCGCCCTGCTGTTGCTGGGCTTCAGCGCCCTTTTGCTCTCGCAGACCGCCGAGGCAACTAAGGGACCCAAGATCACCCACAAGGTCTATTTCGACATTGCCCATGGCGACGAGGCCCTGGGCCGCATTGTCATCGGTCTATACGGCAAGACCGTTCCCAAGACTGCCGAGAACTTCCGTGCTCTTGCTACTGGAGAGAAGGGATACGGTTACAAAGACTCGACCTTCCACCGAGTCATCAAGCAGTTCATGATCCAGGGTGGTGATTTCACCAAGGGTGATGGCACCGGTGGTAAATCCAGTACGTATCATGGGCTGTTGTGGTTCTCGCACGCAATTGGCTAACGACGCCCTGATTACAGTCTATGGTGACCGTTTCGAGGACGAGAACTTCAAGCTAAAGCACTCCAAGCCTGGTCTGTTGTCCATGGCCAACGCCGGAAAGGATACCAACGGCTCTCAATTCTTCATTACCACCGTTGTCACCTCGTAAGACGACCCTCCACTTTTAAGCCACTCCAGCCAGGAAAAGATGTATCAGTGAGCTGACCTAGAATAATACAGTTGGCTCGATGGCCGACACGTTGTTTTCGGCGAGGTGCTGGAGGGCATGGATGTTGTGACCAAGATTGAGAACGTCAAGACCAAGCCGGGCGACAAGCCTGAGGCGACGGTTAAGATTGTCGATAGTGGCGAGTTGGAGGTTCCCCCTGAAGGTATTCACGTGGAGCTATAGACACATGCACAAAACACGCACACCTACCCAGATGTGATTTCTTCCCATCCTTCTCGCTGGCTCGTAAAGAAAAGAAAATATGGAAAAGAAAGAAACATTAAAACACGTTCGCTCCTTATCTTTGTCATTGGACCTCGTGGATTTCGCTGATACGTAGTCTCGTTGTTTTACCAGGTCTCTCGGGGTCAGCTGCATGGGCTCCAGGTGCTCAAGCCGATGAAGTCCCAGACACTCTAGACACTCCAGGAACTGCAGACACCCCAGGCAAGCAAGACATCCCCACCACACCAGGTTCGGATGCCTACAAAACTGCAGAAGGGTGGTCCGTCCTACAGAAGGGCTTTTTGTTTGTGGTTGTGGTCGCTGCCATTGGATTCTACGCTCGTTGGGCCCAACATCGCGATGAGCGCGATGAAGTTGGGTACGAAAAGACTATGGCGTAAATGAAACAAAAGGACGCCGTAAAGTAACCTAGAAAATCAAGTGTAGGATGCTGTACAACTAGAGATCATTCGTAAGATCACGTTTTGTGGTTGAGTTTAGGAGACTACGGAGTTTAAGTATATAACAGCTGATTGATTGTGTGGCGGGAAAGTGTAGATAGGAGGGGGAGGTAGCTTGGTATTTTCGAAGCCATCTAAGAGATCCACCAAATTTTTGACATCCCACTACTACGCTGTGCAACCTTCACTCAACCGGCTTATACTACAACAAACCAAACAGTTCAATAATCCAAACACCAATCTTGTCTACGTGCCTCGATAATTAGTGCCAGGTGAAGAAAAGGGAAGACGGTTGAAACAATGAAGGTTTTAAGCCTCAACTTCTTGACGTGTGCCGTCAAGACATGCAAAACCCAGTCCGATTCATATCCGTTGCATCCCAAAGATGCCGAACTCGTGCAAGATGATATCGAGCTCAACGAGGACTTCCTCGTCAACCTACTGCCACGCATAGATTGGGCTGCGCTGTCGACCACTGCTACTGAGGTATGTCGCGCATTTGGTTCGATGAAAATTTCCTTGCATGATCGTCGAATATCATCTTGCATCTGAATGATGTCTGGTTGCGACGTGAAAAGCTGCACTTAAGAAGATGACATGAGAATATCCATTCAACCCTTTTTTTTTTTTGTCCAGTTTCCAATATTCACTCTCGCTCTTCTTTCCATCTCACATCCCTTCCCTACTATGACCATCTACCACACCTGCATACACACCAGGACCACGAAAGCCATCAAAAGTAACAGTGCATGAATTGTTAACTAGAAGAAAATCCAAGCAACAGCTCGGCTTCCCAGCGCTTCCATCAACACCCCCCACACCAGAGGATCTCCGCG
The DNA here is from genome assembly GCA_002288965.1 of Xylaria sp. MSU_SB201401. Taxonomy (NCBI): domain Eukaryota; kingdom Fungi; phylum Ascomycota; class Sordariomycetes; order Xylariales; family Xylariaceae; genus Xylaria; species Xylaria sp. MSU_SB201401. The sequence continues at coordinate 29,477 of NPFG01000209.1, read as the reverse complement.
CAGACGCCAAGACGCTGCGTGACCTGCACAACCTGCTGCTCGAGACGCAGATGATGGAGGGCAAGCTCGTCTGCGCCGCCTGCGGCCACGAGTACGCCGTCCACGAGGGTATCGCCAACTTCCTGCTGCCGAGCCATCTCGTCTGAGACGGACGGGCGGGCGGGCGCACGGAGCAAAAACACAGAAAAGCGGGAAATTTCCGCTTCTAACAGATGGAGACGTGAGGGGGAAAGAAGGAAACGAGGAAGGAGGGTGAGGTTTCTACACTACATATCTTCCAGCTCAGTTAGCATCTATGTGTATTCTCTCCCACTTCATACTCAGTCCCATTGCTGCGAGTTTCGGGATGTTGATGATGTGGCGAGCACAACTTTGATCCGGAAAGTTCGCCGTGGTGCTTGAGGGAAACGGGAGAGCATGAAGATTTGGGATGGTATGATACAGGCATCTACAGGGAAGAAAAGGAGACTTGCAACGATAAGAGCGAGGGAAGCAATGGTATCTCGAGCTTTCATATAGTGCATTTTATTTCTCTGCATACACATGGGTGCTAGGACGGATGTTATCCTCACAAAGACATGCTGGTTGGAGTGGCTGGGATACGTGCTCGTCATGTTAATGGTACGATTAAAGGATTGAGTGGTGGTGACACGTATTCATAAGAGCGAAGCCGGAGGTTTTTTACGCGCAGTATTATATGGCTTGAAATAGTATCGGCATGGCTTCGGTAAGGACAAAAAATGTTACATTGAAGATACGCAGAAAAGCGCGGCCACTTCTCATCCTATCTACCACGTTTCATCATCCTAGACTCAAATATCACACTCTGCATTGGAGGAGGAAAAGAGAGATTGTTGCCGTTGAATGAAACTCTTCGACTAAATCCTTATACATACATACATACATACATATAGAACGATCCTCCTCGACTGAAGAAGAAGATAGTGCTTTACACCCGAAGTCCCTTTAATGAAACTTCTATGCTAAACCCACAGCCCCAAACTCCTGATGATAGAATTCTTACACTTTGTTTAATGTCTTTGGATGGCATGCTGCCAAGCCACCTAGTGATGGCCACAGATGGGAGGCCGGTTATGTATTAGCTTAAATATTATCTATTGTTGCTTCTTTTGAGCTGCAGGTCCCATCTCCTTGTCGAAGGCACCATACGAGACCTGAAGACTTGCCAAGGCGGAGATGCCACCGTACAAGATGGACATGAGGATTACTAGGGCAATCAAGCCCATGAAAATGCCTAAATATGATATGTCAGCGTTGTTGTAAGTGATACGGTCATATGTTCCACCGGAATGTAAGCAGGGAGGCCAAGGAACCTACCAGGGGTGAAGTACTGGTACTTCTCAAACAGAGGCAGTTTCGTGTCGTTGTTCTCTTGCCTTCTAACCCCGTTGACGTCGTGAAGCTGTCTCTTGAGTTCGGTGTGGCCGGCACCACTATCGGTGAACTCAGCCGTGTAGGTCTGAGGCTTCTCTGCTCGAGGCCCCCCAGCATAGACAACGGTATAAGATTTACCAGTGGAAGTTCTGTATTGCTCGAGTATCATGCCTAGTTCTTCGTCTGTAGATGAAGAAGGACCGCAAGTTAGCCATCGATGAACGACCCATTTCGTCTCCTACAATCATCCAAGTTCTACAGGTGGGGCCAAGAATATCAGGAGAGAGTTTAGACATGTCTAATAAGGGGCCAAAGAGCCTAACCATTTTCCTTGAGAGCCGTCTCACTTCCAGCACTGGACGATGGAAGGGGTAAAAGTTCGACTACGTTGATGGAGGATTGCGGTAGCTCGCACGTCTCGCGAATGTATGCGGCGATGGACCTCACATCAAACTCGCCCGCAACCTCGGCAATGCTGTAGCTGCTCGTGGCATGGCTGATGGACTCAGTTAACTTTGGCACCGCGGCCGTCGAAGCCAGATGCGCGGCATTCAAATTCGGTTGCGAGATGAAAAGGTAGCGGTCCGTTGGGCACGATGAGAGGACCTGTTTCGTCGTTTCGAGGACCTGTGAACTCGACTGTAGCTGTTCCTGGCTTGTGGGCTTTGAGAGTCTACGGAGAGGCAATTTATTAATAAGGCATTCGTGCTATGGCAATACTTTGTGACGCGGCAGGTTGGTTTCCCGGCTTCAAGTGACGGTTGCGTACTTAGCTGTTGAGTACAAGATGAAGGGGGAAGAATCCGAGAAAGCATGCGACGACGCGCACAAGCCGGCAACGGCTGCGGCTACAGATAGACGCATCTTCACGCCCTCTTATTCTTCGTCACTGTGGAATGAAACGGGGATGCGCAGCGGTTGGTTTGTTGCAAAGATGAGGTTATCGAATTCCTAAAGGTGCATTGAAGCTTGAGCTTGTAGTAGTAGTGTAGGTAATTGCCAAAGCCGCTGCCTACGATGGTCGATGTACTTACTGTACTACAGGTAGCGCTGCTAGTACTTGCCATTGCCGGAGTACCTACACAGAGCAGCTCAGAGGTACCACCCGCCAAGTCCATGTCATGTCCCCTGTCTGTGGCGGCTTCTTAGCGGGGTGATAGACGCGCAGAAGCCTGTAGGGTGGCTTAACAATTTCTAGACTTTCTTTTTATCGTGACTTTATCGGTCGATGGTCCCCTTACCTGCAAAGTTACATAGGTACCTGAGGGTTTACTCGCAAAGCCATTGTATTATAGACGGCACATATCCTCCCTCGCCCTGGACAAGCAACGAAAGCCCCTAGAAAAGCAATTCGCATGATATGTTCGCCCGTCCACGTCCCAAGAAACTCCTGGCCCCGCCGCCCAAAAAGCGCAAGAGACACCATAACATCGAGGAGATCAAATTCGACGACGACGCGCGGGCCGAGTATCTGACAGGTTTCCACAAACGAAAACTCCAACGAGTCAAGCATGCCCAAGAGCAAGCTGCAGAACGGGCGCGGCAGGAGAGAATCGAGGCCAGGAAGCAGGTACGCATTTCCTTGCTTACATTCTTTCGTCGGACGCGGCTGGGAGGCAGAGACTCCAACTCAGCTCATATCTATTCTTGGATCGGCACTAATTGGGCGAAATAGATCCGCGAGGATCGGAAACGACAAGTCGAGGAGCACGTCCAGAGCGTCAACAACGCGCTGAAGCAAGCGGCACAAGCAGGCTACATAGATAGCGAAGGGGACGAATCGTCTGATGAGAACTTAGCCGAAGAATGGGGTGGATTTGAGGACGCATCCGGACAACATGACACGATAGATCACGAAGAAGAGTACATTGATGAAGATCGGTACACGACAGTCACAGTAGAGTCTGTCAATGTGTCCAAGGATGGTTTGGTCAATTCACGACCAGACGCGGAAGACTCTGCAGAAGAGGATGAAGAAGATTTAGATAACAATACTCCTACCGCGCCAGAGAAGAGCGGTGACAGGCACAAGAGTGCGCCAAAGAAGAAGCAGAAATTTAGATATGAGACCAAGCTGGAGAGGAAAATGACGAATATCAAGCAAAAGGCTAAGAATAAAAGGCGGCCTAGGGATTGAAAAGTTTTACCCCCCATTTCAGAGGCTACGTTGTATAAGAGCACATGCTGCATACATTGCCACGCTCCGTACGCATCATAGAACTACTCAATGGGTAGGAGGATTTGGTTTCTCACATTAAGCTGTCTGTCGAAGTTGCCCTTTCACAATTCTCCTCTGGCTTGCCTCCCCCAAAAATACGCTCAGCAGCATGGGTCAATCGAGCCGCTACATAACCACCCCTCTACATAGCCCGGTATAGCAGGTGCTAGGCAGACAAAACTTCATATCTCCACATATCTCATCATCCACATACACCTTTCGACTACGGCATCTCCGCCTACATTCGGTTCTTCGGGCGTGATGGCATATCGCAGGACGGGAAGGGGGCTTAGATGTTGCCGATCTCTTGCTGAAGGTCGTCCAAGTCTTTCTGGAGCTGTTGATGCTTCTTGGCCATCTCCTCATACTTTTGCTCCCACTGGTCTCGCTCGTTCTCGAGGGCTTGTACCTTGCGTTCAAAGTGACCGGCTTTTACGTCAGTTTGGCGAAGCCTAGACACGCCGTGGTTAGCTTGCTACTACAACGGGTCGACCTGATTTCGCTCTGTGAGGGTTATATGCTACTTACTTCTCATTTGTCTCACGAAGAGTCTTATCGGCTTGCTCGGCCTCCTCCTCGAGCAGCTGAAGTCTTCGTTGTAGGGTCTCATTATGCGTACCATGTTGCATGCTCTCGTCGGCCGACTTCTTCAGGTCTTTGACGGAAGCGTCCAGCTTTTCGTTCTCGGCTTCAAGGAGACCATTCTTGTGTGTGAGGGATGTGATCTCCTGCTCCTTGGCGAGGTTTTCTTGCTCAAGTCCTTTGATCTTGGCCTGGAGTTCTTCGACTTTGGCAGCGGACTCGTCGGCTTCCAGACGAAGCTGGTTCATGCGCTGCAGAAGGTAGTTTGATATGTTAGCCGGTGTGGATGTGCCTCCAACAAGTCAATCTGAAAAATCTAAAAAGAAAAGAAAAGAAAAGAAAAGAAAAGGGAAATGTAGAGATCTCTCAGCCGGAGGCTGTGATGCGAAAGGCATAGAAGTAGGACATGAGCTGTTGTCGTGGCTGCACTGCTGGAGCTGGGAATGGTGGGGTAGGGAAAGGGGAGCGGGATGTAGGTAGCTCACCTCCTTGATGCGATCCATGGCTTAAGGTTGGGCTACTGCTCGGGTACTACTAGATATTTGGTAGATTCGAAAAGGAAAAATGAAGGCCGGCGTACAAGCAGACGATGGTATGGCTCTGTTGGGGGGTAAAACGGATCGGTGTGAAAGCTGAGGTAGAGCAGTAATAAAGGAAAGGGACGACGAACGTTGGGTTGATTGATCGACTGGATGAATGAAGTGGAATTTCATATGTTGGTAAAAGGAGGGGGATTCCACCCGCGACTGCCCCGCCTCGTCTGTGCCATCAACTGTCTACCCACGGTACCTACCTCATACTACGCCGGTGGATGGGTACATGCCATGCCCATGTTTAGTTTAGCTAAGTTCTGCCCACCTACCTGCTGTTGAGCCTACACCAAGGTTGACAGACGGACAGACAGGGCTTAGCAATAGCTACCTAGTAGGCAGCGAATATAGGGGTTCTGGCTGCCAAGTTCAGGCGCTATATCCTAGTGCGGATTCAGTACTGTACACTGTAATAACGCGGCTATTTAGTGGCCGTCTGCATGTGCATGTTGGATCATATGCACTGTAATCTCGGTGCTCAACAGCAGGTCTGCCTGGAATGCCTACCTATCCGCCTCGCTATTATGCAGATATATAGGTATGTTATATAAATGCCTAGAAATACCTAGGCAGGTACCTACCCAGATATCCAGAATGCTATACTAAGTAGGTACCTTGGTAGGTAAGGAGGTACCTACAGGCACCTACTCTAACACATAATTAAGGAGGGCTTGCTTGGGAGGGTCATGCCCCTCTCCAATTGGCTACACCAGCCCTTACGCTAGGTAGGCCCTGCTCCCAGTTGCTTGGGCAACTCACAGGGACTGAGTTGGAAGTAATTAAACAATCCAAGCATGCTCGCTCTCGACATCCAATCTCGGCGTGTACCTATTCAATTAAGCTCCATAGCAACCGCAAACCACCTGAAAGTCTAACCTAGATGACTCTCTCCCCGGATACCTAGCTATCTATTAACTGCGTGAGATTAGGGTGAAGACAGCCTCTTCTTCCCACCTCCTCCACACTTCTGCCAAGACTCAGCAACCACGGCACACATTAAGCATCAAGATACACCACACGACTGTCCAAGGCATGTTGGCAGCACACAACCAAGAGAACGTGACCTTCAGCCGCCAGCATGCTGCTGCCATTAAGCAGCAGCATGGTCAGGCAAGCCGTCCGCTGGGGTCCAAGACGCCGGGCGCTAAGTTCTCTAAAACGCCCATGAAAGTGCCCTTGAATGACGAGAACGGTGCCAATGCCATGACATCAAAGGCCCTAAAGGGCGGCGACAAGTCCGCTTTTGCGACTCCGATGAGTATGTTCCCCCTGAGCGATGCCAGTGGAAGAAAGATCTTTACTAACCGTCAATCAGCACAACGCGCACGGGCTGTCCTTGGCGACAAGACTACAAACGCGAAAGCCAAGGGCATACAGCCCGTCAACGTCAAGAGCGCTGTCAAGGAAACCGAGAAATCACAGGCCAGACTTCAGAACACGGTCCGGCCCAGACACAGAGAGCCACAGGCAGAGACCTATAAGCTACAGGTCCACGCAGAGGAACCCGAGACCTTCAGTGATGAGGAAGTCGAGTACTGCCCTCCAAGGCCCAAGGATCTTCCATACCAGTCAGATGTTTTCCCTGATGGCGTCCTGACCTTTGATGCGATGAAGCCAGAGAACATGATGAAGGGCTATTACCAATACTACTTTAACCCCGTTGATGAGAACGGGATCACCAAACGCGACAGGGAGCTCGCACAGGAAACTAAGAAGGCCATACGAGAAGGCGAGAGAAAGATTAAGGCAGACTTGGAGAATTTCGAATGGAGTGTCAAGGCCGAGCTTGATGCCGACACTGATCCGGTCAAAAAAACCGTTTCCAAAAAGCTACCCTCGCCCCGAAAGCAGCTATCCACTTTTCGATCCAGGAACGCTGCTAACATGTTGTCAATGGATGATACGACAATGTCGATGCAGAGGAAGGCAGTTAGAAGGATTGAACCCAGCAAGCCAGTGCACAAGAAGTCCTCTTCGTTCGCCTTGCCGGCGCTGAGAGCAAGCCGACCAGGCAGTTCACAGCTGCCATCGGTCCCCAAGAAGTCTGCTACCGAGCTTGATGCAACTTCACGCACGACTATCGGGTACAACAAGGGCCGAGCCACCGCATCGGTGCTCACCAAGATCAACCCCTCGGCCCAGCCTAAGAAAAACGCATCAACATCCGTAACTACCACAATTAGAGGTATACCTCGTTCCAACACGGCATTATCCAATAATTCGGATAAGACTATCACACCCGCCCGTTACGTCCACAGACAGGCCACCGCGCCCAGTACCACAGCAGCAGATGAGGTCAACGGGCTGCAGGAACGCATTCCTTTCCTATCCATCTTCAACCCCGATCTTCGTAATGATGAAGATGAAGAAGATGACGACGATCCCCTAGGCATCAACAACCGCCCTTCGGTATTCCTAGACGATGAAGAGGAAGAAGAGTTTGAGCTCAAGCTCGTCGATTAAAGACATAGAAAAAGATGTCTTTATGCCTGTTTATTGTTACAGTAAGTTTTATTACGGTTACGGAACTCGATGAGCCGGTGTTGTCTGGTCAAACTAGCTGATTGGCTGGTTTCCATCTCTATAGGAGCGCTCACTAGGTCGGCGTATAGGAGTTTGTGTGTTCGAGATCAAATTTGTTTAACTACTCGAGGTTTGTGTACTATTTACCCTCCCTTGCTTTCTCCCTTGTTGTAGGAGGCTGGGAGTGGGGTAGACAGGATCCATGACTTCGGGACTTTGCTTTAAACATGTATTAAGGGAGTGAGAAAAGGGGAGGGAACGGGATGCAAGGGATAATCTTCGCCTTGCACCGAACCATCCTCAAAGAGCGTGTAGACATTATTCCACTTGCGCTGCGTTGATAAACCAGAACTGAGCAATGAAATATTAATATCTTCTACTCGCTTCTCTTTTGCGTGCGAACATGAATAAAAGTGACGTGGGAGTCCGTCTTGGCTGACCATTACGTACAGGCCCCCGAGTGGAATACATTCTGACATATTCTCTTCATCGTCGCATTACTACATCTATATTCAAGGCCACGGGCACTTCCGAACTTACAATGAATGTCCTTGCAGGTCCTCAAGCATACCATGATAACAAACTACCCTCAAGTAAATAAATAACAGATACATATTCTTAATGCTCGAAGTAGATTCTAACGTTAACGCGGATGTGCACAACATAATCTTATATCAAACCCAAGGGTTTGCTAGGCAAGGTAAACACAACTAACACCAAACCTTATGCGCATGAAACCTCTACTCGTAATCGGTTTATTCCATCGTCAGACGCTATGTACTTATGCTTTGTTGAAATATAGACAAGTATATTACCGGTCCCGGGCTCCCGTGAAGACTTGTCCACAGGCCGATCACAACGTGACGCCACGAGACCTCTACTCCCCTATGTACATTTTCGGAGTCAGCACCCCTTCAGGTTGAATCTCTCGTGCATCAACCCCACACCCTAAGCACGTCCTGGTGATAGTATATGTCGTTGCTTTCGCCGTCTTTATTTTCAGTTAAGCACTGGCGTGGCCCCATTATTATGCCAGAATGTGAATTTCCGCTAGAACTCATTTCCCTGCAACACATGTCGGCAGGTAACAAGCAGAAGAAACGCCACCGGTGTACGTAATGACTGGCACAACATGCTGAACTAATATTACAGATTTTCTCTGTGCCCCATTTGGCCCCTTTTGAAAGCCCATCCTTCACATGCATTATATATCGAAGCTGATCCAAGGGTGTCAAATCAAATCTCGAGTCGTATGAGAATGAGAAAACTAAAACATGAGAGGGCGGAAAACGATTATGCCAGAGAGATGGAGACAGGTCTATAGGATGATGCCTCTCCAGTAGGGCCACCCCTTTGGCAGTCGATAGCTGATGGGAAACCGAGCAATACGGATACGGCCTAATTGAGGAACCCTTTACAAGCTGCAGTGCCGCAGAGACAAGGTATACGGTCCAAGCTCCCAATTTCACGCTCAAACTTGTAATCATAGGTCAATTCCTCGTCTGTGCACCAAGTTAGTTAATGTTATTAGTACGAAAGCCGAGGGAATAGAAACTGAAACATACTTTGAGCAATGTCTCGGAGCGCATAGATGACAATCCGTTTGCTGCCTTCCACTTTGATAATCTTCGCCGTGCAGTTGGGCATGCAACTATGGTTGATAAATCGAGCGATGCCGCCTTTCTTGGTAGCGTCAATAACCGTTGTGTCATCGATCCGAAACAGATAACTACTGCCTATGCCGCTCTTGAGGTATCGGTTCTCCCGGATCTCGGATATCTGCTGTCGGACCTGTTCGCCCACATACTCGATGATCATGTCGTCTTTGTTGATATTCTCCATAGCATATAGCCCCCAATTATGAATGGCAGAACGCGCAAATTTGACAGGCTTCTTCCGCTTCTTAAGCTGGTTGAATCGCAATACATCAGAATCTTGGCCTAATGTCCGTTTCTGATCATTCAAGTCGGCCACGAAACGACGGTTATTGGCGCGGTTTGCTCTTGAATTCCCCTTGGCCAGCAATTTTTCGGCAGCAAGTTTGGCAGCCTCGGCAGCGGCTGCAACAGCGTCTCTGCTATCTTTCTTCGCAGCTCGCTGTTGACGTTCTTCCCGAGCTTTCTGGACTTTCAGGTGGTGTGGGAGGTATTTTGATTTCTCTGAATTGAGAATTTTCTTCACACCTTCTGTACGAGCAGAACCTGTCGAATTCGGGACATAGTAACCCTCAATCGTAAGTGGACTGTTAGGCGGCAATTCTTGCCTAGCATTGAGTTCTCGTATGCGGTTGTGCTTCCATATCCACAAACGAGGGTCGCCTATCTCACTTGGAATTGTTCTCTTCTTGAGCTTGCTAACGTCCGGCTGGTCCTTGGGTTCAAAATGGAGATCAGGAATGGTCTCAAGCGCCAATTTGAATGTAGAGGCAATGGGCATTGCAGAGACTACCTTGTCAGAATAGCGATCATCTTTAGGTAGCTCCTCCTCTATCTCTTCAATAATAGTCGGCTTTTGGGGTGGCTCCTCAGGCCCCGAGATGTCCTGTTTCTGTGCTTGCTCGAGTGCCTCTTCAACGTAAGCATCTTCCTGTTTTTTCTTCATTTCCTCCCGCTCCTCAAGCAGCTGCTTCTTAGATTTCGGTTTAGGCTTGGCGAGAGCCCTTTTTCTACCTCTGGTGGATTTCTTGACAGGGGGAAGCGCCTCTACCGCCGCTGGTTCCTTTATATCGGTTGAATCACCATCTCGAATAATAGCATCCTCGGTAGGAGTAGGAAACTCATGTTCCAGAGTATCAATTGCAACCCCGAATAGCTCCTCGTCAGATTTTTTCTGGCGTTTGATAGCGGCCTCAACCTGAAGATCGAGCTTCCTCTTCTTGGTCTTGGTACCACCATCATTGACCAAAAAGCTAGCATCTGTCATGGAATCTTCATCACCAAACCCGTCTTCAAAAGCATCCTCATCTGTGCTCATGCGGCTACGGGGACGCGACTCAACCTCCTCAGTATCGCGTGCGATAGAATCACGAGCCTCGCCTTCGCCTTCGGATGCCTCATCATCGCTATCCGGTGGCTGCAGACGATGATGTAAAGAGCGGAAAGCGTTGCGCACTACAGACGGTCGCTTGCGAGCGAATGGGTCTGTGAAACCATAATTGCGCTGAGCAGCGGTGTGACCTTTCACTTTCCTAATCCGAGGAAGAGCAGTGACATTGAGACGTGCTGTCCTACGTTCAATAGGATCAGCACGAGAATTGGGCGTGCTGACGGGCGAAACGTCATGATCTTCGACGCTGATGACTAGTTTAATGGGCCCAACTGGATCTTCGATGTTCAACTTGCGCCTCTTAGCCACATGATTTCTAGGATCCAAGAAATCGGATAGGGCCGGAACAGCAACTTTAGTCCGTATATGCCTAATTAAATGTTCCATCATCTCACGGCGCACAACTTCGATAGCCTCAACAACGGGATCGAAGTTATGTGCCCGTTGCTTTTTCTCTTCTTCAAGTATACTATCCTCGAGTTGGCGCCGTTCCTCACGAGGTCGATATTGGTGTTCTTCTCGATACCGCATGTCTCCAACTGTCCGTCTCTCAAGATCATTAGCCCGTGGATGGCTGGCCGGATGCGACGAACTCGGAAGGATGACATTGTGCAGCTTCATCGCCATATTATAGGTGAAGAAAGCACTTCCATTCGCGGATTGAAAACATCTGCAAGCCTCCTCACGACCCCTGGTTGTATTAGGAAAGATAATATAATAACCCAACCGATCTGTAAGAATATCATCAATCAAGTAGGATTTAAGACGCTTCTTCATGTGTGGAACGGTGGAAACCATTACTGGAACGCTTGACTCTGACACAAAGATATAGGGTTCACCTCTCAGCGTATTTGCTACTGAAGGTGCATTTGCTAGATACGGCGTCGGTTTAGCCGAAAGTGTCCAATTCGTCGAGTCAGCGAGCGGCGGCCGTTGTCGCTCAGCAGCAGGTCCCTTCGGCGCAGTAGGGGGAGGACGAGAGAAGCCATCAGGCTGGGGCCTCGTGCCAACAAGACCGTCGCCTTGAGGCCATGGCGAGGGAGAGTTAGTATTGACTCGCGATCTTGGGCCAGCAGGCGCGGTAGGTATAGCCATAGCTCGGGCCATCTCCTCTCGGTCTCTTGTGATGATTGCCTCGAGCATCATCCTACTCTTCTTCCCATCACGGTCGAATTCAACCTTGACATGGTTTGCCTCGATCTTACGTCCATTCATCGCCCTCACAGCTCTCTTTGTTGCGTCAACTGCAGATATCGCTGGTCGCCGGGGCTGTGGTTTTGAATCCCGAAAGCGGAAAGTAGCGAATCCTAAGTAACTCCCAGTATCGGGATGCATCTTGTTGCTGCTCTCGGCGATGTCGCCAAAAGAAGCAAAAATAGTTGCGACTTTCGAAAAAGTAATCAGCGGGTTAAAGCCACTAACCACAAGCTGAGTAGGCGGCCCAGGCCCGATCGAGGTCACGGGGTCGTAAGTGTAGGGCTTGAGATTGTAGGGCGTCTGGCGCAAGCGTGCCTTAGGAAGGTGGAAGTCGACATTGATGTAGTCCAACCAGCTACCTTTTGAAAGGCGCGGGTCCGGAGGGGGGGCGTCATCTTCCTATACAGCAATCTTATTAGCCAAATATCTCATACCGAAACTAGATGACGCCCCCCCTCTATTCTCACAGGTATAGTATAATATGATATTGGTTCACGTACCGAGCCGAAAGCTTTATATTTCGGTTTCATGGTTTTCTTATCTGTCGACGATAATGTCTTATCAGTTGACGGATCGTGTATACATTTCATGCCCTGTATGGTACGGTTGGGATCTCGGGCCGGGAGGCGCTTAGCGACATTGGGGGGAGTGGCAGACCGCTCCATGGCGGCAGTGAGGCTCGTAGAGGCAGCTTTGCCGTCATAGGTAGAAGAAGCGGCGGAATACTCCTTAGATGGTTGAGAAGTGTTGATATTGTGGTGAGACGCGGGCGAATCGACAACAGTTAGCGGGGTGATATCGTTCTTCTTCGAGCCATGCGCAGTGGCATTCACAGCGGATGTGTTATTATGAGTGCTAAAGACAGAGGAAGTAGTGCTCGCACGAGAACTAGCGGAGCCGGCGCCGTTGAGTAAGTCACCCTGCGAATACTCGGTATGTATATCTTGATTTGGGGCTCGCGCAGAGTCCGATGTGGACGGATCGTGCTTAGAATCGTTGAAAGCAGGCGTAGCAGTCCTAGGATGGCTGTCGGGGGTATCGAGAGCCTTGTTATATCGCTCGCGTTCTCGTTCATGGGCCTTGTCTCTAGCAGCGCGAGGAGCGTTGGGGAAGAATTCCCGATAGCTAGCACTCGGAGCCATGATATGGAGGGAGGTCGGATACGTCTTCCTCTACCCACCAAGCCTCATACCTGGCGCCGAAAAACTGGGGACAACCATTCATGTGTGTAACAATGAGTTGGAGATGGAATAGTTCTTTGTTTCTCTTTGTGTCTTGATATGTTTGTGGCTGGAGGCGATTGAACCTGTTGAACTGGATTGGGAGGAGGGGATGGATGGGCGAGCTGGGCAAAAGGGTAGAGGATAGAAGGACAACGCGAGATCCGTGTGTCCACGCGACAGGATTAGGGAGTTCTGACGTGTGTGGGGACCGTTGGCGAGGAACAAAGCGCCAGGCGAGATGGATGGCACAGGCGGCAACAAAGATGCTGAGAAGAGTTTTTGATGCTGCACGGTGGTCGCGGATAGGTGAGGATGTGCGACGACGAAGAGGACAGCGCAACGACGGCCAGTTGGGTGCACGAGGCCGGGAAACAGTGGTAAATGAAGATGGCTGAGGGAGGTTAAAGTGTTTCTGCAGCGTCGAAAAGTTGAATTTGGCTGGTATGGAGCAGTGATCTCAGGCTCAGGGATGGCAGCGGTACGTACCCAAGGTACCTACCAAGTTGCCTAGTGGGGTGGCCTCTGGTACTACTTAGCACATTGTAGGTTTTTAATATGCTTGCCTAATATGCTTGCCTAGACAGGTCTAGTGTTGCTGGCTTCTTGTACCCTCAGAAGGTACCTAGATGCAAATACTGGATAAGTATCTGCCCCTAGTGTTCCCCACCTACAGGTACATATCCCATTTCGCTACTAGGTAGCGCTCCCTTTGTGTCTATAAGTAAATAGTACCTACTTGTGTCTAGTATCTTTTAACCGCGCACAAGCCACCTATCCCCAGATTAGCACATTGTGGCTGGATCTCGGCTGTGAACACCTCCCTACTACTACAACTGGATCCCTGTTTTGCTTGTGACTAGCGACCGGACTGGCGAAATCCCTGACAGACTGTATTGTGACCTAATCTATCTCTACTAGGTTAAGTGATTATGCTAGGTATACTGCAATAGTTAGACAATGTAGAAAATTTACAGTATATAACACGCCAATAGGAGGAGTGTCCGGCTTATAGTCCGCAGGTAATTGTTGTCCAGATATATGCCACCTTAGTGCTGGGCTCTCTGCCGGCTACAGGACCTGTTAGCGACTTAACAGAACTCGAAGAATATCTTCGGGCCTGGAAGACACAGGATATCCATCAGCCATATTTATGCTGCAATTCATTTCTGAAGTTAATTAATACAAGGGGAACACGGAGGTTACAGTACATCATAGACATGGAGTGCACCTACAACAAAAGCACGTATTCCCAATGCCGTAGCCGGGGGGCCAGGTTTGCCAAGTGTGTCAAGTTGGCGCCGATCCCTTCCCGAGCCAATGAATGGTTAAGCTCTAGTCTAGTAATTCAACGAAAAGGTAGGCTTTGCGCTTCACGAACGTGAGATGACAGTGCTCTTTTTTAATTTTCCACTCCACGACTCAAGATGTATAGAAGCTTACCTTCATTCATGATGCAAGTAGCGTCCGTTATTCAAGGATTACAAATGTGCTGGTACACTCAGCAACAAGTTACCGTACCCACTCAATTCACTCAGTACCCGGCGAACGAGCCAGTCGGGGTTATATTACTACGGTTATAAGCCGTGAAGGACACTAGGAGCCGGGTCAAAAAGTAAGAGCTAAGGAGGAGTATAATACGGCCTAAAGCTCGCTCTTGGCCTTTTATATTTATACTGCACTTTCTTTTGCTTCTCGGTGAATTGAGAGGATCAGTTTCCTCAGGGAAAATCCTGCGGGCATTGGAGCAGGCTTAATTGTGTACAGGCTTTAGTGAGATGCAACCGCCTATATCGTAGTTCCGCCAACAATCATTCCCTTCCGATGTCTAAGCCTGAAGAAGCCAGCGCGACGGCCATCGATGAAAAGCCGGGACTCACCGTGACATCCGGGTCTGATGATTCTTCTTCCACGGGGCTTGCGAACAATGCGTCTCCGCCGCCGTCGCCCGGGGATCACGACGCCGGGCCGCCGAACGGAGGTCTAGTGGCTTGGCTGCAGGTCGCTGCTGCCTTCGTGCTCTATGGCAATACGCTGTACGTAACACTGCTCACAAGTCGTCGTGTGATTCCCGTTCTGCCATCCCTTGAATGCCCAGCTGACCGTTTTCTTCTTCTTTCCTATTAGCGGGTTACTCAACACCTTTGGTGTGTATCAGACGTACTACGAGACACATTTGTTGAAAGATTACTCGTCTTCTAACGTAGCATGGATCGGGTCTATCCAGTCCTTGTTCCTGATGGCTGTTGGGGTTTTTATCGGCCCTCTCTATGACGCCGGCCACTGCCGCATCCTGCTCGTGACGGGCACCATTTTCGTCGCGCTGGGCTTCATGTTAACGAGCATCAGTACCGCGTACTGGTCTATTTTTCTCGCACAGGGCGTGCTCACCGGTCTCGGCACGAGCTTCCTGTGCATCCCTTCCATCGCCATCGTGCCACCGTATTTCAAACCGACCCGACGACCACTGGCTATGGGCCTAGCGACGCTTGGAAGCGGTCTTGCGGGCGTCATCTATCCGATCATTTTTCAATCGCTGCAACCCGCCTTCGGGTTCCCGTGGGCGGTACGCGTGCAGGGCTTTATCTCTTTGGCACTCTGCCTTTTCGCCATCATCGTTGCCCGCCCACGGTACGCAAAGAATGCCAAGAAGCGAGCATTCCGGACCCTGTTCAAAGGCGCCAACCTTGGCGACTCGTTCTTCATTCTTTACGTGACATCGATCTTCTTCAACAACTTGGGCTTCTTCGAGCCGTTGTTCTACCTAGAGACTTATGCAGAGTCTCGCGGCGGTGCTGGGCTAACCGTGACAAAGTACCTCCTTGCCATTCTGAACGCATCGTCCATCTTCGGACGGCTTGTACCATCGGCTTTGTCCAGGTGGTTCGGTGTTCTTAATGCATTTATCATTACTGTATCATTGTCATCTGTCAGCATCTTTTACTGGATCAGTGTATCCAATATCGCAGGCAGTATTGCCGTCGCCGTGTTATACGGCTTCTTCTCTGGTGGCGTGGTCGCATTCGCGCCTGTTGTGCTAACGTCGCTCACCAAAGACCTGTCGTATCTGGGGACTCGGTTGGGCGTCTTGAACATATTCAAAGGTGTTGCCTCCGTTATTGGTTCTCCGATCGGCGGTGCTATCATCCAGCGCAGTGGCGATTATTTAGGTATGCAGCTTTTTAGCGCTTTTTCGGTCCTTCTAACGGCGGTTTTTGCCAGCATTATTCAAGTGATGTTGTTGAAAAACAAGAAGCTGGCCACTTAGTACACATAGAATCCTCCTGGATTTGGGGTGAATACATAGAATTAATATAAATCGCAATGAATACAAGGTATCATGCCACGTCTTGTTATTCTTGCATATGAACAAGACATTGGTTCGCAAATTAAAATCATGGTAAGAGACGAGGGACATGGCTGGGCCGAACGAATATGAAATGCATAATTCGGAGAAACCGCGTCACATTAGGTATCTTATTCCGAGTTTCTGAATGAGACAATTTTAGCAAGGGATCCAAGTCCTTTATAAGGCCGTATGATCTAGCTAATAGATCTAGGCTTGGATTTGGCAATCTTACGGCTTCCGAAAACAATAAGCAGTGGCGCTACGTAAATTTAACTGGGCACTCGGTGCTTTTCATAGTTTGTTCTCGAAGACCCTTAATTCGCTGAGAAAAGTGTGTATTCATCCGTAACCGATCTCGTCTTTTCCCACTTAACGCCGATAGTATGCACAAGGAAATCCAGGGCCATCTCCCAAACGCCAAATAAACCTGCAGTATGCGTAGATCACTTCATGGGTCGGGAGCGCCTGGGAGGCGTTCAATCACATATTTTCCTCTCGCCACATTCATAACTAGAGGTGCGTCAGCGGTGCCTCGATGGCTCTCAAGAAAATCATGACATCGCGTGGAAGGAATTGGCGGAAGGAAATGCCTCGGATTAAATGCGCGCACTCACTTGGTACACCCGGTATTTTTCTTATACGTCGAACAAGATCTTTATCGTTAGTTGCGACAATGTAGATTCGGTGTTTCTGAACTCTGTCTACAATGCAGTCACTGTAACAGGTGTTAGCTACTCCTCCTACTTGACCGATATGAGTTTTCAAATATAAGAAAGGGATTGATCAATGTAGACTTACTCTGCATATGTGCCCTTATGACTAATTTCTCATAAAGTTAGTAATCGTCATCCTGATGAAATAACTTAGAGACACGTTGAGCATCTAGGCTCAATGTCTAAAACGTGATTTGTATCCTACTTACTCGCACGTAATGCGTTCCCATCTTTCATCGCGAGCTATGCGTAGTGCCATCCTGTATCTTTAGGAACGTTAGAATAGGGCCCGTGTTGATGCGTGTACGTGAAACCTACTTTGGACCAAGTTTTTCCAACTCAGCCATCTTGACAGGGTGTCAGCTAGGGTCATTCGCGCAATGCATGGATGTCTGACATTCATGCGGATGAACTCACCACACAGGAGGTTATAATACTATGAGATCGTCAGTGTTTCAGTGACTAGGAAAGGAGAATGATGAGGCGAATAGTGGATATACTTACGGGATACACTTGGCATATAGACAATCTATCGAGATCGGATGTTGTCAGTTACGGTTTCCCAATAAAGAATAACAAGTTTCGTAACCCCCTAGCTCATGGCTCTGCGATGCGCCGGACTACGACGAACAGCTTTGTAGCCCCGGAGAGTACAGAGTAGAAGCCTGAGCAATCCGTAATTCCCGTTCAACTTACCCATCATGGATTCTAAAAGCGGAAGTTTGCTGGTGTCGTAGTTAGCCATCTTACTCGGTACTGTTACTGGCGAGCTTGTACAAACCGTTGAATCGTGTGACTTAGAAAGTTGGTATCCACGAGCACCGAATACTACATATTTCGCTAGAGTCAATAGTTACTCTTCGAGGCAAAACGGAAGCCGATTTGAAGGGCTCTATATGTTCCCGAGCGTAGCTTGTCACTTTAGCAGGGCAACCATGGCCTGCACGAACACCTAGACCAGCAGGAAGAAAATATCAAAAATAACATACGGGCGGTTTCAGGGATGTACTAGAAAATGCGTTAGATGTGAAGTCCAAAGATTCTAAGATATATCCATAAAGACAGCTATATATGCCCGGAATTGAAACTGTGTGCAGTGACTTGAATACCAATAGGCCAAGCCCACTCACGCTCGACAGACCGTCGTACACATCGCATGGCGCGATAGTAAATGGTATTCGAGAACTAGGCATGAGACGTGATGGAGCGTTGGAGTATGCCACAACTTATGATAAGGCTAGATAGAGGAGTAGAAAAAGGGCAAGGTCAACATAAACAGTAACGATGAAACTGTGCACTTACTTGTGCTGGAAAAACAAGCTAGTAGGGGCCTGTGGTATTTCTCGAACGACTTGGTCGTTAGAAGGACCAGCCGTCTTGGACTTCTGGGGATTCTTCTCGTCCGCCTTGCCGGCATTCTTTTTCAGCCGGGCATCACGCTGGCCGATAACTTTTCGTTTGTCCTATGTTAGTCAATCCTCCTCTCCATCAATGAGACTCGCTGACTCACTGCGTTTGACCTGTGTTCAGTTAGCTATATGCTCTAAGCTATGGGATATCGGGGACGGATAATCGATTCTCACAGTAGCAAACTTGCGTGTCTTCTTCGCGACACCCATCCTCTATACTTATGAACCTCTGCAATTAGGATAGTAGATATTGACGCGTTTCGGGACCACGCTTCTTGCTCGTTGGAGGATAGTGTTTACGTGCAAGCAAGGCTGTTTTAAGATGGTCTTTTTGATAATGGTCGCTACATCGACAGCTATCAAAAACCTACACCAAAAAACAAAAAAAAAAAAAAAAACCCCCCCGAAGCTTGGGGGGTAGCCCCACATTTTTATAAGCTACCCAATATGGCTAGCAACCCTGGACTTAGTTGCAGAATTGCCAATACTGTACCTGTTGGAGTTTACGCCTGCAAATTGCCGAGCGCGCTACTCAGGGCTATCAATTGGCTCAGATGAGTTAGATGTCAGAGGTGCCTACGCCAGCGGAGGACACCTACTATCGCCTGAAATATACCAGATAAATAACGCTCTCGACTGCATCACTAGGTGAGTTTTTCTGTTACATAGCAGGGTACCTAAAGGTGGACCCAAATATGCATCTAAAATATCAGTGTAGGCGAGATGTCCCTCTCAGGGATACAGTACAGTACTTAGGTACATAGTTCACTTGTCAGATCTGCTTCATGCAATGAGAAACCCTAGAAGATCACCAGATCTGTAGTATTTCTTGGCATTGAATATACCCAAGAGAGATTGTTCAGCGCCCAAGTAATATCCGATCAGACGACGCAGCGGTGGCGCACCACGCAGAACGTTGTACTCTGTAAGACAGCGTTCTTTTCTACCTACTGTGGGAGGCAGGCCGCCTACCTACCGTACCTACATAGTAGTAAGTAGGTACATTACATACATGTATGAAGACAGCCGCCGTACCTGGGTCGAGGCGAGAAGCGAGCAAGCTGTACCTGCTTCAACCGTAGGTCATAGGTACCAACATGTGGTATGGTGGGTACGGGCATGTATCACGGTCTGATGCGCTCCCCTACTACCGTGTACTGTAGGCTTTTGTTGCAGTGGCATGGCGCTCGTGAACAGGCGTTCCCTGAAAGTACGATACCTCACAGATACCTCCCGGGCACTTAAGTAGTGTCCAAGTACGGAGTATGGGCTCAAGTATGCGGGTAGCCGCCTACTAGGTACTCGCCTTACACAGGAATTTTAGCCTCTTCTCATCCTGAGACTTGATGATGGACAACCTACGACAGTACTTATATGCATACAAGTAGTCGGCAAGCAGAAAAGATAGTGGGTGCAAGGAAATGAAAACACGAAACTCCCGGCGGCTGGTCGGCTCGTTCTATTCCCTGTCCGGTCGGCCAGCTGGTACACTACGGACGGGCCAAGAAACAGCGAGGGATCTGCCTAACCCAGTTTGACTCCGAACGAAGCCCAATTTGGTATTTCGCAGTCCAAGGCAGGTCTACCTCAGGTCCTTGAATATGTACTCAGTATGCACAGAGACTACCTACCTACCTACCTACCTTAAGTAGTCAAAGTGTAGTAGGTACAGTAGGCAGGGCAGGTAGTCTAGCCTACTACTACACGAACGAGTAATCCTCGTACTTCCTCCTCCCCTTTTGGACCCTTTGGTCTCCTTGATCTCCTCCCTCCGCCCCCCATTCGTTCCTCACATGCTGACCTAGTCGTCGCCGCTGTGTTGCTTTGTCACCCCGTCTTCCGCTTGTTCTTCTTCCTTTGAGTATACATCGGTAACCGAACCGCCCATTTCTACCATTGCATTAGCCATTCCATAGATATTCCATCCGCCTTCATTTGATCGTCACGCGTTATTCTTAACTTGCGCCAGTCACTCATTTTTCGCAGCCTCGTCCGTGTTATAGCCTAATCCCGACCGAAGAGACAACAACAGATCGTTCTTCCCAGCATCAATTCCTGCTTTGCATCCAGTCAACAGCAAACAGTGATATTGCTACTCATTGTCGGCCATGTGTAATTGCGTATCTGTCCCATAAACCTGTAGACTACGCATACATAGGTCGAAAACCCCTGGTTACATTTCAACCTTCACCTGTCTCGGGTTATCATAGCGAAATCTTCTCCATATCCGTTCCGCCTTGAACAAAGCACCTGCCGCCATGCGCCCTCGATCTATCCTTCTGGGCTTGGCAGCCGCATTTACATCCCCCGTTATTGCGCAGAATAATAACGACGACGATAATAGCGATACCAACGATGCTTCCACGTCCACTAGTGCCGCCGAGACTACTACTACTCCAACTGCTACTGAGGATGATGCGCCTACGTCTACCACTACAACTGACGCCGAATTAACATCTTCGACATCCTCGCTACCCGACATAAATGACACTTCTACAACATCGTCACCTTCTTCGACAACCACCGAAGCGAGCAGCTCTACACAGAGCAGTGTCCCCGCTCTCACAAGCAGCACGAGCGGCGCCCCCTTACCAACTCTTCCAGGCTCTTATAGTTACCCGGCCCCAGCTGTGCCTCCCACCAAAAACGCCCCTTTCATGCAAAAATCAAGTCTACCCCAGGGCACAGTTTTCATCGCGGTTGGTGCGATTCTAGGCGCTTTCGCCGTTGCGATTTTAGTCTGGCGGGCTGTTGTTGCTTGTCTGCTGCATCGCTCTGTAAAGCGTGCTACTTTAGCTCAGCAGGTAGCGAACGACAAGAACTCGTATCCGCCTCCTTCTGCGCCGTTCTACAAATACAGCGATCATGCGTCTTCTGTTTCTCTCAGTAATACGCCAGGAACCCGCCCATCCCGGAAATTACGTGGACCGGTACCCTCTGGAACACCAAGCCAGTCGAATCTATTCTTCTCTCCTACGGCGCCTGCTGGAGCTAGTAATGCTACGAATCGCGAATCACGATTCTTGCCTTCAGGATTTTACGCGTCCGGCGCTGCTTCCCCTCAAGGCCATGATCACTCTATCAGTTTGACCAACCTGCGGCCAGATTCTCATGGCCATTCTCGAGCTCTTGAGCCAAGCCCTCCTGAGTCTCCCAACTTGGCTCCTCCTCATAATGTAGGACGCAGAAATCTAAGCTCAAGCACGCTAAACTTGAACCGACCAGCGAGTGGCCGAGCCCCCAGCGCCTTTCTCGAGGATTTGCTGGGTGACCAGCCCGAGCAATTCCCACCAGGCCACCGTAACACGTGGAACCAACCTTCAAACCGTTTTCAGATCTAGCCGGGTCTTACGAAGCCATAGAACGCTATGCACAGTATGGACCTGTAAACTACCGTGTGTGATCGAATTGGAGCTGTATCATCATCCCCTACCAGAAACTAGGTCAATCCGGTAATGGTACGGAGAATGGTTTAATCATGGTAAATTCGGTGTTCCCTATATGGGAGGCAGCAACCACTTTCATGCTTTGTGTAAAGTCTATGTAACGATATGGAGTTGGCATTTGGGAGGCGTTGACAGGAAGCGGACTTATTCGGCATTGGTTTACAGTTTAATAGACTAGGTTTCATACATAACCTTGATCATCAATTCTGCCTATAACTTTGGATATTGGAAATATTTCTCTTGTTGACGCAGAAGTTACTGCTACTTGTCAAGGATATGATGTGTGCTATGTGCACTAATAAACTCTAGTTGCCTTGAGCAAATTTCCCTCGTCTCGTTATAGCACGAGTGGGTTTGCTTATACGACGAATTGGAAAAACAGAGAGTATACTATTATAATAGACGATATCTTATAATACAAATCAAATCATCTGTATCATGAGAACACGAGAAATCTGTCTACCTTGACGATGCATGTAGGTATATAAGTTAGTAAGATTAGGTACTTGAAATGGTATGCCAAAAGTTGCTATCATCGTGACTGAGTATAACTACTTCTACTACGAGGTATTAATTTGGGAATAAACAAAGAATATGCAGTCCAATAAATCATCATATGACCAAGGTTCTAATGCTTTAAGTTTTCTTCAACTTGGTATACTATTCTATGTAACTAGGAAGGTGACAAGTCTTAGTAGAGAGGCGAAGAGTAGGTAATAAAAAGTGCTCGATAGCGCTCGGTTCACACCTGATGCCTTAACCAAGAATAAAATGGGAACCGGCGAGCGGGAAGGTAAACTGGGTTTCGTTTTGAAGTTAACGTACCCATGTGTCTATTTCTCTAATGGAATCATATACGAAATCTCTGGAATGGGAAGAAGAGCATTCACACCACCACCACAATCTATACCGAAGCATTCACGTCGACATCTTATCTGGAAGCCACGGGAGCATGTGAAATTTATCCCATCTCCATCTCTTGGGAGGGGGTTGGGATTGTCTCAGCTACCTCTCTACCTACCTGCCTGCCTGCCTCCCTACTCTCCTAACCCCCTATACCACTAACCTTGCCAGGTGTCCTTTCTTGGCAGAGCCCTACGGGCCCGCGCGCAGGGGGGTTTTCCGCGAAAGTACCCTCCAACCTCGCTCTGAAATCGCAAGGCGAGATAACCTCTTGTGTGGGGCCGCTAAGCTAGCTTGCCAAGAGTGACCTGACAAGGTCAGTTTTACCAGCCTACAACCACGTACACGGCTAGCAAGCGAGCACTTCATATCGCCACATTCTGACGTATTTTTGCGTCGTATAAGCAGATGCTAGAATTGCTTAACATTCAGCCACTTTCTCCCCTCACGCGGCGCCTTTTTTTCTTCGCTTACAAATAGAATTAAGTTCCTATCCAAAGGAATCCCACGGCCTTCCCTATCAGGATGGTAAGCATATAGGCAGGCAGGTAAAGAAGAGTCATATGAAGCAGGCACCTGCCTTAGGCAGGTGGGGGTATAATAGCTCAAGCGAACCTTGGAAGTTCTGTTATACTATTCCAATCAACACACAATGACACACCACGAACCAAAAGAAGGTTTTTCAAAAAGTCTAAGACATTCAACATTATAATGATACCCAATTAAAAACATATGCTATCTTAACATGCTGACGCCTCATGTATCTATCAGATGAGAATGACTTCGGAAGAAGAGACATCTACGCCATGCCGCCCATGAAAACCCGATATATGTGTCGATTCCGTATCACCAACGTGAGACAGGATGGGAAAGGAAATTACCAGGAGACTCAAATATCAGACCACCCTGGGTACTCACAATGACCCAGTGGGCTCGATATCATCCTCTTTGCTATCATCCACCGTGCGAGACGCAGGTATATGCAGTGAGTTCACGGCAGCCACCAGATCGTCATGCCGGATGCCGCTGCGCTCACACATACCTCTAAATGTCCCGTCCTCTATATCCCAGAGTTCGAGCGGCGTGCCGAGCTCGGCGATGCGGCCCGCGTCCATGACGCAAATACGGTCATAGCCGATGATCGTGCGTAGACGGTGCGCGATGCACAGCAACGTCCGCCCTTTGAAGCCGACGGCCATCGTCCGCTGGATCTTGTCGTCCGTCTCCATGTCCACGGAGCTGGTGGCCTCATCGCACACGATGATGCGCGAGCTACGGACGAGGGCACGCGCTAGGGCCATGAGCTGGCGCTGACCGAGACTGAAGTTCAGCCCCTCCTCCTCGACGACGCTGTCCAAATGAATGCGGCTCGGATCCTTATCGTTCAGGCCCGCATCGGCCGGGACGAGATCGGCTTGTCGCAGTGCAGACCACAGCTCAAGGTCCGTGTGTTCGGAAAAGGGGTCGAGGTTGCTGCGCACGGTACCGTGGAATAGGGTTGGATCCTGCGGGATGATGGAGAGGCGCGAACGTAGGTCATGGAGCCCGATAGTCGCGATGTCGATGCCGTCAATGATAATGTGGCCACCAGAGATCTCAACGAGACGGAATAGCGTTGACATGATGGAGCTCTTGCCGGCGCCGGTACGGCCGACAATACCGATTCGCTCGCCGCCCTGGACGTGCATGGACAGGCCCTTGAGCACAAGAGGCAGATTTGCGCGGTATCGCATCTCGACGTTGTCGAAGATGATTTCGCCTTTCTCGGGCCACGATGGGCGGACGTCGGTTGTGTGCTCGGGCGCCTCCTCTTCTAAGTTGCTGCCATAGTGTATGAGACGTTCCACTGCATTCATACCGTTCTCCACTTCAGCTAGCTGCCGCACAGAGAACTGCAGCACCTGCACGACACTTAGGATGTAAGACAAAATCAAACCACCAGTGGAGGGTGGCACGCTGAGCCGGGATGTTACGACAAGGATGCCCGTGGTAAACACTAGCAAGTTACCGATGAGGTCCAGTCGCAACGATAGCCATCTCTGGTTCGAAAACGTGAGGTAATAAGCCGAGTTCATCTCGTCGATAGTGCCTCTGAGCTCGTTAACCAAGCGCCCCTGTAGTCCATATGCACGGATAGACGCCACGCCCGAAATACCCTCGGTGAATTTAGCGAAAACAACCGACCGGAGGACGGACTCGAAACGTTTCACTTCCCGCGCCGAGGATCGGTAGTACGATGCCGCCAGAACGAAGATGATGGCCAATGGGACGAGGGCAATGGCAAAATAGGGGAAAAATGCGATGATCAGAGCGAACACAGAAATGACTGTCACTATAGTCCAGAAAAACGTTCTCATACCATCCGTCAGGTTGTTGTCCATAACGTCCACGTCCCTCGAGAATCGATTCGTTATGCGCCCGAGGGGTGTCGTGTCGAAGAATGACATAGGGGCTCGCAACGTTCTTGTCACGGCTTGCCGGAGGAGAGCCTTGCTTGCCCGTGTTCCGAATATTGTCAGCATAATGGCAAATATGAACAAGAAGATCGCCTGGCCGGTTCCAAGAGCAGCATAGACGCCAATATAGACGCCTTGGGAAAAGCCAAATTTATCGCCAGTCCAGTACGAGAGCCATAAGCTCGTCGCAATATTGCTGCCTTGTGCTATCACAAGAGCCAATAACACCCAAAGTGCATTAAAAATGCTACCAGATGCCCGGATGTACGTGCCATATACCGACCACGGAACGCTAGCTACCGCACGCTCCTCTGCCTGCATCAAACCCCGACCCTTCTTCCTTTTCTTGGTATCCTTCTTGGTAGACTTCTCTTCGACAGGCGCATCGCCGTCGTCTTCTTTCTTCTCCTCCTGGGCCGTTGTTTCCATTAGATGCTTAAAACCAGGCTCGGTCTCCATTAATTTATCGAAAGTATCGACGGCACGAATTTTACCGCTGTCCATCCATACGATACGATCGCAGCGATTTAGAACCCACAGTTGATGTGTAGCGAGAATTCGGCATTTGTCCCTCAATAGACCTAAAATGGCGTTGTCCATGATGTGTCGCCCAACGTGTGCATCAACAGCGCTGAGAGGGTCGTCCATAAGTACAATATCGGCGTCGAAATAAATAGCACGAGCGATATTCTATGGATCGAGCTATCAGTCATCATTACAACCGGAAAATAATACTCGATCAGCTACAGCCCCCACAGTAGGTGTACAGCTAGATGTGGGAGCAAACATTCCAGAAGGAAAGATCTATGAATACGTACGAGTCGTTGTTTTTGTCCACCAGATACGGTTATACCCCTTTCCCCAATTTCGGTGGCATCGCCATCCGGTAGCATGTCTAAATCGGGTTGTAGGGCACATCTAGACCAACAGTTAGCAAGCTTGCTTTTGCTCAAGAATGGAAGTGGGCCATACGCTTTGATAACTTCCTTATACCACGCTCTATTCATATCTTTGCCGAAGAGAATATTGTTGCGAACCGATGTATTCTGAATCCAGGCGTATTGGGGGCAAAAAGCTCTTGATGCGCCGAGGATAACTTCCCCTGACATCCTTCTCATGTCGCCAGCGAGCGCCGCAAGGAGAGAAGTCTTGCCACTTCCAACCGAACCGATGACAGCAATAATCTCCTTGCGTCCAATGGCGAGATTGAGTTCTTCAAGTTTGAACGGCTCGCGCTCCTCCACCAGAGTACTGGCTGTGTCTGAGTTTGCTTCCGAGGTCTCGGCGCTCTTGTTATTCTTAGCCGATTGTGAATTTTTCTTTTTAGAAGCACCTTTTTTTCCTGGTCCGGCAGGTTTGTCGTTGTCTTGTGTAGGCGTCCGCTCCCAAGTGAAGGTTGCATCCTTCATCTCGACAGCATTTTTAGCTTCTGGATCAAACATGGCAGTATCCTCTTGATCTTCAGAGAGCATGAAATCCTGTATACGTTTTATCGATGGCCATGCATCTACAATATTGCCAATAACCAATGGCAGCAGATTGAGTGGTAACCGCAGACTGTTAAAAAGCGCTAAGGAAGAAAATACCTCAGCAGCGCTAAGGCCGTGGTCTGTCAACGAGTAGGTGATGAACGAGAGGAAGGAAGCGTAAATGGGAAGTGACAAGCTGACGGAGCTGATAGCATTACGAATTGCCAGAAGAACTTGGATGCCATGAATTTCACGATCTCGCACTTCTCCTAAGCGCTTCATAAATGCCTCCTCCCAGCCAAAATACTTAACAAATCGAACAGACTGCAAGATTTCTTGGGTAAGAGTGACTCGCTGGTCAGTTACCTTGTTGATGAGGCCTCGGCGTCGGAATAAACTGCGAATAGCTCGGGTAAGGGCAGGAATGCCAATCACCAGAATAGCGAAACCGGCAAGGGCGCTGTAGGATAAGTTTATGAGCAGGACCACCAGTGTGATGATGCATTGAATCGGAGCAGTCCAAACAATATGAAACATCGCGGAGGCAGTGTTCATACGGTACGTGTCAACACTCATCAGGTTAACAACTCGGCCACTGGTCCAGCCTACACCATCACCAGCAATACCCATCTCTCCACCTTTACCCTTCTTGGACGTTTCTTCCTTTTGGGTCTCGTCCGTTTCCTTGTCTGACTTCCCTCCGTCGGTCCCATCCTCAACGGCTTTACCACCAGCTTTGGCTCGACCTGAGATGACCATGGATTTTTCAAATATGAAGCTAATCATGACAGCTCGTACTTGGCCACCAATCATCAGTCCTCTGTAAATGAAGTGGTTTGTTCCTAATAGGAAGTCAGAAGACGTTGCTAATACTGTAGAGGGGAGACTTTACCCAAACTCTGGAATGCTTGCATGAATGTGACACCCAGGACCAGCCCAATGCCTCTACCGATGGGCGGCGGAGGCCGGCCGCCCTGTTTATTGTCCCAGGCTTCCTGCGCAAAGGCAATGAGGAAGCGGAGTACAAAGGGAGACAAAACTTGAAAGATGGCGGCCACGAGTTGACACGCTCCACCGATCCAGAATTCCCAGAAGAAACTTTCGTGAATCGCCCATAGTAGTGGGTATTTATCTCCATTCTTTACCCGCCGTTCGAAGGACTCGTTACACTTGCGAGCCATTACGTCTACTGTTCGGTTTGGGTTCACTTTCCAAAGATCACCTTGCTCGAGGGGTCTTCTATAGCCGACCTAGAAATCCATCAGCATGTTGATGTCGTCCATGCCATCCCTGTGTGTATCTGGCATTGCCCTCGCATCCTTATCCCCCCTCTCCCACACTCGCCCTGTGTTACTTACATTCATTAACGGGGCCATCCATTGAAACGTCAACCTGCTGAAGAAACCAGCCCTGGCTTCTGCTGATTCCTGCCTTTCTTTGGGGACTGGAGGAATAGAACCCCATCGCAGGGGGTTTGGTGTTTTATACCATGGCTTCTTAGGAGGAATTGGTACCGACCCGCGAGTTGTGGTACGTGTTAATGTGCTTGCATCGGTAACATAACTTGCGATCCGCTTCAGCTCTTCTCTGTTGGCACGCTCGTCAAGCGACTCCTCAAGGCGGCGAATCTCCTCCTCGGGGTCATGGAGCTCGTCGTGGTCATCGTCAGGAGTTGAAGGCTCCACTTTTGCCGGGGCATCGACCTCGGTAAGAGGGTCTGCTGGCTTTGTCTCCTTCTCGACCTCTTCGTTCGCCATGATCTTTACCTCGCTGGGCTTATAGCACTGCCTGCTAGTCGTGCAGTTGGAGCTGGCGTGAAGAAATCACCGGTAGTCTGGTTTTGCAGGAATTTAAGCCCAATTATTGCTACGGTACTACTTCACGACCGGTGCCAGCCAGGCGTAAAGAGAAATGAGACAGATTCTGCCTAGGAAGTAAGGATTGGAGTGGGTGAGCGGTGACAGCATAAGCCAATTGTCTGGTTTATTATAAAGAACTGGAAAATGACTATGCCAACTGTGAACAGCAGCCCTCGAGATTTAATTTAACTGCCATACAGCCAAGATGCATCCGAATATCTCCACGCGTATACACCATTCAGCAATGGCAGGCGAGCAAGAGAGCAATGGGAGCGGGAGTGGCGGCAACGGCAGCGAATGTGCGAGGGAGAACCAACGGGTAACCTAGATTATATGGGTAGATATGGGTAGACACCGCCGATGGGATATGGATGTAAGGGGGGATTGTGATAGGTGCATCGAAGTCGTACGTGGATGCCTTGGATGCTGGCGGCGGTTGATTTATCATGACATGATACCTCGACTTTTTCTCTCCAAAATCTCTCGGCCCTCTTGGACTTCGCTCCATTTTTGCGCCTGCCGCCGTCTCTGCGCTTTCCCAATTTCGCGGCAGTTCTTGCGACAAGGTTATGTAGACAAGGTTACGTAAAGTCAGCAACTTGCCTACGTAAAGCTGCTTATCTCTTTCTTTCTCGCGGCGTTAAACACGCATTTTTTACCGGCTCTGAGTGGAATCAACCACGACCCATGACTGATGACTGACGATGGGCCATGGGCAAATTAACAATCATCACGGCTGCTATGACATGTACCTACTTGTAGTGCATGGCCAATGGAACATCCCTGCCTAACGCTAACTGAGTTAACGACTGTGACTGCGCAGAGGGTTGCAAATTAGTATTACTAATTTACAATTTTAGTATACTGTAATACTAGTATAGTAATTAAAATAACTTTAAAACATATAATATATTATTTAAAGGTTTTTAAATATAAGTTTTATAACGTATCTTTTAATTAGATTAGCTACTTTTTTAACTTTTATATATAATATTTTCTTTCCCTTTTTTTAATTAATAATTATAATTTAACTTTTAAACTAAAACTAACTTATAGCTAGCTAGCTAGCTAGCTGTTAAAAGACCTTTTTTTATAACTTTTAA
>NPFG01000208.1:0-65111 GCA_002288965.1 Xylaria sp. MSU_SB201401 | reverse complement strand
ACGTATGATTAAATACTTATAAATATATAAATATATTAATTATTATTACTTTATTTTATTTTAGTTTAATTATTATTTACTATTATATTTTTATATATATAAAGTAAATCTTAGTTAAGTAATTATTATAATATTAATAATTTATATAAAAATATATATATAACTGTTAATAAAATAATATACTTTAATTTTTAACTTTAAACTTAAAACTAAATATAATCTACTTAATATTTTAATTTAAAAATTTTTATATAAATAAAAATAGTAATAAATAACTTTATAAAGCTAGCCCGAAGTAGCTAGCAATTTTTGTTAATTAGTTATTAATTATACTAGTTTGGGAGTGAGTTTGTATAGAGTTGTATAGGACAGGGGCCGGGTCGTAGATAGACTGGGTCGTTGGGGGGTGGGTGAGCTTACCATCCCTACAACTCATGAGAAAAGTATGGTTAAGTAAAGTAACAATCTCTTCGGCCGTAGATGCCAATAACCAGATTCCACGGTCGGGCTTCGCGACTCAAAGAGATCCGCTGGGGCCCCGGTCTGCTGAGGCCGAAATCGGGAACTGTTTCGCTCACGATAAAAGAGGCGCCCCGACTGGTCAGATCACCGTGATTTTCGATATAATGTCTCTCGGTTCCCTTACGCACATCCAAACAGACAAGGAATTCCCCATAATAAGGAGCCTGCACTTGGATCATGATCAGTCCACTGAGGAGCATCGTACGGATGCTCAGAGGCTTATCGATTGAAAACCCATCAGCACCATCAGTCCTATTCGTGAATACGCAGTTGTAAGGCCCCCTGGTCTTAAGGCGATTCGTTGATTCGTCATGTAAGAGCTTCGCTAAGATTAGTTGGTAGTCGATGCCGGTGACATAATGGAGCTCTGATACGCTTCGGCAAAGCACCTGCCGGTGCAGAAAATCTCTCCACGACCAACTCTCGACCCGAGTGCTTTTAGCAATTAGAATGATAAAACCTGCAACAACCCAAGTGAAGGTAGCAATGTTGAAGGGATCAACGCCTTGGATTCGCGTCTGGATGGTCAAGCCGCTTGCAATCCCCCCACCAACAAGGGTGGCGGCAACAGTCAGAACGCCCCAGACATACAACCCGCACGAAACTCTCACGCCCCCCTCTTCGAAAACCCATTCGCTCATTTTCCTCTTTGCATCCCTGATTTCTTGTTCCCATCGCTCCAACTGCTCTTGCTTATCCACCTGCTGATTAGAGAACGAACCATCAACTACGAAAGGGAGTGTTCCTTTTTGTATGGCTCCTTTAGGTACAGCATTCTGTAATAATATGGTTCCTTCAGGTATATCCTCGCCAGCCTTCCCCGCGATCAACTTATCCCGGGTCATAAGAGACTTTGAAAGCTGAGAAGATGCTGAATGCCCGGCTCTCGTTCGAGAAGTAGCATATTCATCGGTTGTTAAGCAGAAAAAGGCTTTGAACTGAGTTCCTGTATATGGTCGGACGTGCTCTGCATCGTTTTCAGCCGCTGGCTGGGATGTTCGCACCATGAGTCCGACAAGATCTGTCATGTTTTCTATGATATGGGGATTTAATACGATCAAGGGGACGAGGACCGTTAGGATCTCGTTCATAGATTCGAGCCGATCGGTTTTTGGCTTGGCATCAGCTATAGGCATCACTGAGGGAGTCTCTGGTTCGTTTGGTGAATTGCGGGTACTTGCGCCCATATCGATGTAATTCCAAGACACAGTCGTCCCAACTCTGGTATTCAACTTTTGACCGTCGATTGACGCAGGGGGTAATGCCTTGTTATCGTTCCGATTACCTTTCGAATCTAGTCGAATGACTCCGCTCGAAGATGAAGGAGGCCGGTGATGTTCCCCGGGAAGCTCTGGGCGTTTTCTGGCAGCCAAAACATTTCGTATCGCAGTATTGAGAACCTCAAAAGCCGACTGCGATGTGTTTATATTCACCTGCCTCGATGAGCCGTTGTAATCACCATCCATATCCTGATATACCATTGTCGGAAAATCCTCAAATCCGGTGTGATATACCATTGCACAGAGTTCGTAAGATGTTTTAGAGGTTGCCTTTGTTCGCCTCACCCCTCTTAGAGACAGTAATAAAGTTCTGAAAATCGACCGAACAGTCTCTTGAACCCGCATAGTGTCGACCCAGTAAAGCTGCACCAACGCGTGCCGTTTTGATTCTTCATTTGCACCTGCTAATGCAATCCTACTCTCGTCAGCCGAGACGGATTGCAACATTGCGTCTAGATTTCCAATAGGACCCCCACGGCCCGTGTACTGGCCTTCCACGCTCTGAGACAGTTTATTGGGAACGGTTTGTTTTAGTATGGCTGGTGTTTTGGTGAGTGAGGTAGCCGCGAACTCCTCCAAGTTCGCAGATAACACTTTCATCTTAACAGAGAGCTTCGCCATACAGGCTAAGATACCCTCGTTCCACTCCCCACCATACGCACACTTCAAGAGGACCCTGGATACGATCTCAGTTGTGTAATCGACGAGTTCGAAGTAGTCTTCCCTGTTGCCTTCATAGTTGAGCGCTGAAAGCCCAGGCATTTTGTCTTCTCCGCCCTTGCTATTCTCATTATCTTCTTCCTCTTCCTCGCTCTCATCTCCATCCTGCTTCGTGAGGTAGCTCAGATTCTGGCGTGTGTGCTGTAGCAACTCTTCATGATGAAGCAACGGGAAATGGGACCGGACAGTGAGCTCTGTGTCGTGTGTGATGATTAGGAAAGCCGTCCACATTTGGTTACTGAGGCTGGTCATAGTTTCATAAGCCGCCTGCGTATCAGCCTGGAGATGTGTCGACCCGCGGAAAGTTCTTGGAATATCTCTCGCTAGTGCTGACAATAGCCTATCGATCTCTACTGCGTATAGCTCTTTTTGAAGATCGGACGCTACATCGTAGGCAGTTGTGTCGAGCGTGTTGGCTATTCCTGTCCGAACTTTGATCCGTGGATCGAATGAGAGATCTGCGTACCCCTCGTAATTACAGGCAACTTTAAGGACACTGTCTTTAGATATGTTCACATTCGCTTCACTTCGGGCTCGCGTTTTGGGGGCAGACGTTGTTGCCGCATCGCCTTTTCTTTCTTGAAGGCCTTCTCTTGTGAACAGCTGTGGATACCAAGGGAAGGGCATGCTGATGATTCTGCTGCCTATTTATATTATGTATTTTGAGCAGAATTTCTCGTTATGTTTGTGTATACTATGTTGTACGAACCTAGGATGATTAACGGTGGACACGACAACTAAAAGGAGTACTTGCAACAATTAAGCAGGGAATCTGGATTGTTCAAAACAGTTATTGATCTGGAAAGACATTGAGGCTCAATTTCGTAATTGCGGTTAGTCTATATCTGGGCTATCGCGGCTAGAAGAACTTATTCGGACGAATAATAACATTGACAAGATGCGCCTCTAGATTCAAGGTGGTAATATTACTTTTATGCAGCTTTGTGGCCGCCAATGAAGAGACTCTGGTTATCGTCCAGCTGATAATATCGACGCAAGTTTATCTAAACCAATCGGTCTCTAGAAAATAGGACCTAACGCTCTCCTAGATCGGCAAGTCCTTTGACACGGCAGGGCTTAATTGGTGGGCGATCTGTGTCGCTTACAACGTAGCCAACTGTTTAAATTGCAAGCCCCGAAATCTTCGGTTTAATGTGACCTTACAGTTGCAATATAGCTCCAGCTGCGATTTTTTGGGAGATGAAATGTCCGAGAATTCAGTAGCTGACAGCAGCACGTATTGTGGAGGTAGCTACACAACGATACAATGACAGCTTTTCAGTAGTCTGAATTACACTTTATAAAGTCTGCAAATCTAACGTTCATATCTTTTTCGTACCTGATAGGGTTCCATCTAAGTAACTGCACACATTATATCAGAATGTCATTTTCTATCTACCAAATTAAGCTCGGGTCGTTATTCGGAGGAACAGATAAGGGGGAAGAAAAGGATACAACTCAGCCCACCTCAGGACGCGTAGTCGAACCACGAAGAGGCTTCCTAGATATAACTGAAATCCAGACTCCAACGCTTACTGGTGTCGACGAGCAAGTTTTGCTAACGACAGAGTATGCGCAGCAACTCCACAAGAAGAGCGAACAAAGTATACGGAAGTATGACTCATATGCTTTGCTGATGCGGAGGGTTGTGCAGAATGACGGGAAACAACATATTCTCCTACGCTCTGAGCTTTGCATACAATCCCAAAAGCTTTGCAGTATAGTGAGGCAAATAGTCAACAGCACTTATGACAGTCTTAGTATTATGGCCACCCCTATTGTCTTCCCCGAACCTTTCTTTGAGCTATTCTTCAGAAGAGACGAGATTCGTCGTTACGCGGGAGATGGTCAGAAAGAAGTCAAACTTTTGCATGACTTCATGCGGGACCAGAAGCCGCTCCAGGATAGTATCACGGAGTATGGCAACCTAATTCCTGCTGGAAAGATCAGTTACAAGAGTTTATGGACAATATTCCCACCCAACGAGTTGTTATATGTAAAGGGCAAATACTTTGAACAGTGCTGGCTATGTCGCGACATCCATGTAGAAACTACGAAGTTCGCTTGGGTGGTCCACGGGATTCGGCTTGATTATGATGGCCAAAGAATTGGGATGGCGAGGCAGTCTTGCGAGATTTCTTTCAAGAGGTCCATCGGTGCCATTTTGGAAATATCACAGCTTCCACTTGTCCCATTCCGCTTTCTCCCAACGCAAGAACAAGATAGGATCAGGGCACGATTTCTCAGCAGAGGAAGATTACTCAAGGAAATTCTCACTGACGATCTTCATGGATTTGCTTGCAAGGAGTACGAAGGTCCCATGTGGGGAACTTTTGAAAAAGAGGATGAAGAAGATGAGGAAATTTCTCCACACAATCAGGTCAGAGAATTCGAGACCTTCCTCAAGTCTACTCTCACTAATAAGGATGAAGACCAATGAGCGGGTGGTCGTCGACTATAAATCGTTTCTGGATCAGGACCCACAGCAAGCACCCGACCTTGTGGAGATCCGAAAGAAAGTGATCCCGCCCAACACTGCCAGTGAGGAGAGAGCAGTTGATTTCACGGACACGGGCCCTGTAATTTACGATGTCGCGATATCTTTTGCAGAAGATTCGCTGGATCCTAGCAAAGGCACTTTCGAGACCCTACTTGAGAGCGTTCGGAGCGAGTACAAGATCGAAGAGCTAGACGATCTGCTACTCTTATCGCCACCTTGCGTTCCTGCATACGGACTAAAGTCGAAGGAATGGGGCTGGGTGCTTATCGAGAAGCTCGAGCTGACACATTTCAATACCGGAGCTTTTGAATTGTTGCAATTAGACGAGGCGACTAAGAAGCTCGTGCAGGCCCTAGTATCAGGCGCCCAAAGTTCTCAGACTGATCACTTCGACGATATTGTGCGTGGAAAGGGGAAAGGATTAGTAATACTCTTACATGGGTACGCCACGGCGTCTACCAGACTATTAGTGGAAGCATGTTAACACTAGCACAGAACTCCCGGTGTTGGAAAGACATTAATGGCAGGTGAGCGAAATCCAAGGCCGATACATTGTTCTCAGGATTTTTAACAGACTTCCTTAGAAAGCATCGCGGAGCTCAGAGAATCACCCTTGTATAGCGTCTCGTGTGGCGAGCTAAGTACCAGGGTGACGAGGGTCGAACAGAAGCTGAACGATATATTCAAGCTAGCCAAACGCTGGAACGCTATTGTGCTGGTAGATGAAGCTGACGTTATCCTAGCCAAGAGAAGCACGGAAGAATTGGAAAGGAATTCGGTAGTGGCTGGTAAGAACTTTTCTCTTTCACCATACACAGTCTATGATTTGGAAAGAAGAGAACTACTTATGAGCTCTGATGCTGCTTAGTATGGTTAAGAATGATCGAATATTTCGAGGGCGTGTGTTTCCTCACGACGAACCGCCGCGATGAACTCGACGATGCTTTCAAAAGCCGGATCAACTTGACCATAAACATGCCTGATCTCATTTCGTCCCACCGCGCAAAGATTTGGCGGAATTTGATCACAGCGTACAACAAGCGTGTAGAAGGGGACTTCCCGTGGACCGACAAGATGTTCCATGAACTTGGGAAACTGGAGATTAATGTGAGATTGTCCTAACACTATCCTATTATAAAACGCTGACACGGGTATGGGAAGGGACGGGTCATTAAGAACATATTGAGAACAGCAGAATATTTTGCACGGTCCACAGACAGCAAAATGACAGCATCACATGTCAATGATGTGATTAAGGTCGAGCTGTCGGAGAGCGAGGTTGCCAAAGGAGTCTGGACTAAAATGGATGAGTTAATTACGCTGCCTGTTTAAATCTCAAATGAGCTCCTTATTGGTATAAAATGCCATCTTGCGCTTTCCGAATAGCATGAAAGGGGCTGTGGTGAAAGCACAGTGTCCGATGCCTTCTTGGTTAACCTCCACAACACCCCATTGTAGAGGAAGTTGATGCCCGAACTCTCTATCCTCCGGCAGGCTATGACACGCAGCACTTATTGCCATACTATTGGTAGAAACCATGCTCATGGTACCGTCGTATTTACGAAATCCTATTATGATAATAACCGTTATGTTGCTAAATGCCACTATGCTTGCTGTAGATTAAGACCTGAGTTAGCATGAAGAAGAAGAGAATGGATAGTGGAGAAGGGGGTAAAGGAGACTAACTAATGATAACAGCATACGGGCTGTACCCAAGAGTTGAGAACGAGTTTCCGTAGTCTTCTGTACCATCCGGCATCAATGCTGTGATACGCGCGAGAAAAAAGCTCTGGGAAATGAGTCAATGAAAGACGGCAGAGAACAAGTTTAACGGGGCTCCGTAACGCAGGGGCAGAGATATGAAATAACTCGACCGCTGGATGCCAACAGGCTCGGACACGCGTAGCGGCTTCCGGTGAGCTCTGGTATACATAAGGCTGAACTCACGCTGGACAAGGAAGGTTGTCATGACAGCGCCGCAGACAGAGTACATGATGGAGAAAAGCTGCGGGGAGTTAATGATAAGTACGTTTAGGATTAGGCCAATAGGGTCGCGCGCGGTAGTCGAACATTGAGATACGTGAGCTCTGAAACGGATCCAAAACCGAGAGAACGGAAGAAGGAAAGGGTAAGGCCGAAATGCCGATTTCTTAGAGATGTGACAAGAAGCCCGAGGCTGGTATATATGCCTACAAGGAAAGCGACGTATCTACAACAGATGACGGAGTCAGCATCTGTTGGTGACCAGTGAGAAAGTATGAAGAGAGATTATGCTTACAATAAGATCAAGCATGCCCATTGTGGCCATGTAGTCGCTGACATCAGCGATTCTGTGACATCTTCCACCTGCGTGGGTGAGGATCAAGAGTAGACATTTCCTTGCCCCTAAAATTGAAGAATGTTCCCTTTTGCCGAAAGTCGTCTTTCGTGGCGAGGCACATATCTTTGGTAGTATCGTCTGGGTCTTGCATGAAGGATGCGACTGCATCGCCGAGGGTGGACAAAGTGGTATCTTTTCGAGCCAGAACGTGCTCCTCAATATCCACTGCACCCCATTCTTGATCCTTTGCCTTACGCCGTCTCTCTGCTTTCTTCCTACTTGCCCAAACGTAAGCCAAAACAAGAAGCTTAACGAAGTTCAGCGAACAGACTACCGTTAAGATATATGTAGAATACTGCAATCTGCATCTCTTTGTGCTGGCATTCACAAACTGGACCAGACAATAAGACGCCAAATAATGGGGCGGGCCGAGGAACAGAGTATTGAATGGGGGAGCCGAGGACGAGAACGAAATGTGGCCGGCGGTTCCATTAGATGCAGCCCATAGATTCTTGGCGTAGTTGTCGTACCGTAGAGCGACGAAGGTGTACAACAATAGACTGTCACTGTTGCCTTTCTCAGTATTGACTACAACCACAACATTCCCTTGGTTAACAGCCCAGTAATCCTCGTACAACGCATAGCACTCAGATACATTTTTTCTCTCGTATAGTCCATTCATGACTTCCTCCTGCATAGATTCCATGAAACTGTTGAAGCCCTGGGGCGGCGGGATGAAGTCTTTCCCGTTCCATGCAGGATCGTTCTGGCCATTACGTTCTGCGGTTGATAGCTCCCAGCTTGCTCCCGAAAGGAAGGACTCTTTTACTACAGCGACGCTGTAGTCATTAGATGCTAGGGACTGAAAAACCGCAGAATTATAACTTTTCCTGATCATTAGCATCCGCTACTTTAGCCTCGTGTCTCAGAGGTGGTTCTTATCTTACATAAGATGTATCGGGAGGGAGCTGAGGGCCAAGAGGATACAGGAAACAACTCGCCAGTGGTCAATGTATCTTAGGTTTCTGAGACTTGGCGCGCCAATGTCTAGCCATCGATTGAGCTTATGCATCTTATCGACGTCGGCACGGGTCGGGGAAGCTTGTAACTGGATGCAAAAGGTAGAAGCAGAAAGCATCCCGGTACTCAAGACATTGATGAGTAGATGTAGCAAGCGGTTAGCAGTTTTGACTGTGTCGCAGTTTCCAGCATAAAGAAGTCCAACACCATCTCTAGCGGGATACTTTGACGAGGCGTAGAGGAGGATGAAAAGATTGGTGCCGAGAATGGTGGCGATCAGTGCGACTTGTAGAAGGAGAGCTTGACTTCGCTTAGATAGCCGGATCCGCAAGGAGGTTTTTTCGTTGTCATCTATACCAGGGAACCAACCGGCCAAGGTATGTTTGTCTGCAAATCCATGAACTCGAAATGGTATATCGTCAGTGATGAAGCCAGCTGTAGTGCTTGTGTCAAGACACGGCGTGGCTTCTCCTTGGCTTTCAGGCAGTGAGTTCTCTTCGCTTATGCTTGCTTGAGGTATCGATAATTCTGAGCCCCGTGCGATTGCTATGTTTGTTTCCTCTTGCGTGTCGATGGATACTCTTTGCTCCATGTTGGTGTTAGGCTCGACTAAGCTACCCACTTGACAGTCGGACGTTTCTATCATCGTGCATTATTTTGGGACTAACATATGGATGAAGTTTGATAGTGTACCTAGAGCCATTCATGCAAGCGAAGATGATGCAGCCTGCCTATTCATGAATTACTAGTAAATGTTCTTATATAACTTCCTGTGCTTCCATATTCATTCAGCTGGGGGTTGATAGCTAGTTCCAAGTTAGAATAGTCTTGTACGAGTGTATGCAGGTCTTCTGCAGGGAGCCACCAGCGATGTTCCGTATTATCGCGTTTATGCGGCGAATACGGGAACAGGCACGAGGAGTTGAGCTCCAATAATAGGAAGTGCCGGCGCGTGAAGCCCTAAGGGAGGGAAAGCGCCATATATGCTACAGTAATATTTGGACCAGTTATCGTCCGAGACGTCGGTGTCTTTAGATATGAACTGTACTCGAAACATGTTTCGACCCCCAAAGCCACACGCGCAAATAGAGGGCTGCCGCCGTGTCACGGTCACTCATTCGCTGTCGGTCACAGACCCCAACGCACATGCAGATGCAATGGTGTGTTGAAGCGGTTGTAGGGCGACTAGGTCCAAAGGCCAATGACCTCAAATTTTGGCTAGAAATCACTATGATGACCAGAGAAACTGCTCAATCAAAGAAAGGCATCAGAGCTATTCATAAAGCCATGACTTATTTCCCTTCAGACAACTTCTTTTCCGAAAGTGTTCCCACACATGCTAGTCCTGGATACATTGAGCAACTGCCACTAACTAGAGGGCAGCTACATTAACTAGCCACCGATTGGCTGAACCCCAAGAAGGCCCTGGTCGCTTACACCACAACAAATGAACAAGCCGGGAAGTCTTGGATGGGGCCAAAGATGATTCGGATACGCCAACGTTTCACTTCGTTACCCAAGGGTGCACATTACAGAATCATCAAGCTTATTCTGCAGCCACTCTCGGTTCCTTTCCGGACTAAAGTCTACTAGCCATTACAAATGATCTTCGAGACATATTAAGACCTGTGTAGCTCCAATCGATGATGCTACCTGGGGTAGCTGAACCTGAAGATGAGACGAAGCCGTGCTACTGTCCATTGTGACTTACGTGAGCAGAATTTATCTGCTCCTGAACACGACTCGGGTACGGTTTGAGGAAATTGACGCTTATTTGTTAATAAACAAGGAGTGGAACTTAGGACCTGTGAGATGACTAAAAACTCAACGTCAATATTCTATGGTTACCATCGTTCTTGGAGCTCTGATTGGATTTCATTGGGTACAATATGCCTAGAATATGCGAGGGCTAGATAGCCTCGTTTTGATAATCTTGAAACATGTGTAATATAATGGGCTGTACCTTAGGTATACGGCCGAATTGCGCACGCAAAACAGTGCACAAGTGTTCAATGCGTGTGACACAGGTATATACCCCTTTTAACTTCTACCTGGGTAATCTCCTACTGAATCTCCAGTAGCACGGCCTGAGTTGCCTTAACCACGACGTCAACTTTTCCATCAACAATACCAATCACCTTGCTATCATCCTTTACTTTCATCTGCTTTCCACGTGAAACCCAAGTCCACTCCAAGCCAGCATAGGTCATACCCTGCTGCGCTAGAGCGCCATTGTCTGCATTTAAGTGGTGCACCGTAACCTTGCTACCAGCGTTCTCGAGCCCCGACAGAGAGAACTTCGCAGAGTGTCGATCACCACTGTTGCGCCGCGGATCCCAGAGTTCTAGATTCAACAGTGCGACACGCGCGAGCTTCCCGTTATCATATGCGGCGTATCCAGCGTAGAGGCCGTTCTGGGGCATGCCGACATCGAGCTCTGCGACCCTCGTCTTCCCACTCTTGCCAATAAAGTCGGCTACAAAGGGCTGCGAGAAGAAATGCGCAGTGACACGGGGTGCGCCTAACGAAGTCTTGACTGGCCTCCACATTTGTAGATCCGAGCGCACGATCTGCTGCCAGTTGACGCGGCTTATGTTCATGCTCATGGCGCAGAGCTGGAAATCAAGCGACCAGAGAGCTGATGCAAAATTGTTTGTTCTGATGACGTGTTCTTTGTCACCCTTTCCGCCAACGGTGCAGCCAGTTTCGGTGAAGGCGAAGCCAATGGCAGAATGGTTCTGCTTGAGGTATCTCATGTTGGGGAGGAAATTGGTAAGATTGGATTTAGTCGACGTGTGCCGCATGTACTCTTGAAATGCGGCGAAGTTGGCGACACCGTGCTGGTTCTGGTAGTAATGATAGGCGACCTGCTTAATGCTCATTGCCACAGCGTTGAGACCACTCTCAAAAGCTGGCTTAGTCTTGAGATCGCTAGCTGCATACGATGCTGTATCAAAGGCCTGGAAGATGCGCTTGTCGGCCAAGGCAGGGATGGCATCTATCAGGTTGGCTTGGAGGTTCTTAAATCTCTTCGCATACTCTGTGATGGAGAACCAAGGGTAGAAGGTAGGCTCATTGCCTAGTTCCAAAGCGTAAAGGTTGTCGATGCCGATTTGCTCCACGCCTTTTTGTGCCGATGCTACGGTGCGGCTAAATGTGATGTTATAGAACGGCAGCATCAACTCGAACTTGGCCCCGGGCCAATTCTTGAAGGCCTGGAAGTAGGACGGCCCCAGGACCAACCGGTCGCCCGAGATCTTTGTCTTAGGCCCATACTTGGTCGCAGGAAAGTTTGTTGCATTTTTTTGCGACGGATCGTATCGCCCGTGGTCCCCAGACGTACCACCTACTCTCAAAAGAGGTGTGCCGCCGGTGCGACTTAACACGGCGTTGATGAGGTTCTGAGAGAACTCGTTGGGGTTGCCTTCTGCGTCGAAGGAGTAGTTGTAGAACGATGATTGTTCGAACGCGAACCCCGTGAATGATCTATCTACGATATTGGATGCTCCATCGGGCACTGTTGCAGAAATCTGGACATTATGTGTAAGTGCTACACTTGAAAAGGGGCTGATGCCCAGGAGCAACACAAATGTTAGACGCGAGAGGAAAATAGAAGGCATAGTGCTTGCTATTATTGCATGTCAAACACATGTTGCAATCATCATTTCACATGGTGTGATATACAAGACTTAAATAAGTTGGAGAATACCCCGGCGTCGTGTGGCAATGCTGATCGAGATGCTTGTTATACGGCTGGTTGCTGCATGGAGCCGCTAGCTACCCCGAGTTCGTAATGCCCAATCAGGCAGTGCTGCTGTAGCGATCAGTAAGATGACATAGTCCATGATATA
Source organism: Xylaria sp. MSU_SB201401 (assembly GCA_002288965.1). Taxonomy (NCBI): domain Eukaryota; kingdom Fungi; phylum Ascomycota; class Sordariomycetes; order Xylariales; family Xylariaceae; genus Xylaria; species Xylaria sp. MSU_SB201401. The sequence continues at coordinate 52,898 of NPFG01000208.1, read as the reverse complement.
ACTTCTTTACTGCGCCTGGCTGCGCAAAAATTACGTGTAATCTGGTCGATCGCATTGGTTGCTTAACATGCTGCATGTGACGCGGGATCCGATCCTACGATGCTCCACCTACCTAGCTTGAGCAGAACAAGTTGTTCATGTCAACCGGGTTTGCGCTATGGATATTGTCCTGAATAGGCTCATGACGGTCCCTTGTCATACAGTTAGCAATGTAGTCTCACCAACTTGCAATTGTCAAATCAAAATTAATGGTGGCAGTGTCGCTTCAGAGAGCTATCGCCAGATGGATTATACGCTACCATAAAAAAACGAGGATTAAGTAAGATATGTGAGAGTGTGAACTCGTTAGAAAACCTTTTGTTTCTGTATTTGTTCTCCATCTCCATGTCTAATTTTGTACATATTAACCTTCATCTTCTGGTACGTGCTATCATGGCACTTTTATAGTCAAACAACTAGAACTAATACAAGCCAGGACTGAAGCGGTCAACACTTGTGAGTGCTTCTATAGCTTGAGCGGTAACTATTACGCACTAATGGAGTAAAGGGTATCTTCTGTGCTCTTGTTTGCTCGTGGGCGCGAAGGGCTATAATCTGATTGCTTCGCAAGTTGGCCAATGGGTCCACGACTAGCTGAGTCCGCGTCTGTACTAGATGACGAAACTCTTGTCCACCGGCGGATTGAGGCGAAGAGAGCATTGATGAGTCGATTGTCTTTAAAAGCCTTTGGTATTGACGGGATGCAGAACACCATAAGCACCGTCGTCATCTCAGCGTATCCGAACAAAAAAGTGGGTGACGCTTCATATGTAACATCACCCTCAAAGTCTAAGATGACCGTATAGTATGCTCGACCGACGGCAGACGCGCAGGCTCTGTATGATGCGCTCGTTAGTCCTAATTGCACGTATGTGTCGGAGCTCGTTAACCTGCGGGGGCTTCACTCACATAAGACCCACAGAGAACAGTACAGACATGCCAATTTTTCGTTTCTTGGACATTTGTAATTTCCAGATGATTTTCTGTGGCAGAAAGAATATCCAAAGATCAATTGCTAGGTTGATGAAGGCAGTGAAAGTGTCCAAGACGTATCTGTCGATGCATTTTCCCTGGATCCAGGGGTGCCATAGCTTTTCCCGAGGGATGCAAGCCAGTCCTGTCGCTACAGCACCAGCCGCATATACACTTGCATTGACCGCGATGAGAGAGCACGCAGCGTAAAAGAAAGTGTTGCGTTGGCGGTCAGCCACGAAGATCCGTATCCATTCGAGAAGGACGGCCGTCTTCGCGAAGAACATCATGACGGTGTAGGCAGTGAGAAAGGTATAAGCATTCTGTACTCGAAGTCAACTTGTGCCAGACGAAAATTACTGCTGGGTTGGCGAACATAAATGAAGAAGACCACATCTCTGATGTGAAGATTCCATTGGTGAATGAAGAACCCAGCGTCGTGGATCATGACACTAATTGCGTATGTGGAAGCTATATAAGCAAGCTATGCCCAAGCATTGTAAGTCTAGTTGTCGACAAGTCAAAATATATAGTATTATTACGTACATATGCCAGAAGGCCAAGGTCTTCAGAATAGTCAGTCAATACTTTCAGACACCAGAGCCTTAAAGTCATAAAACTCACAGTCTTCGAGCTTCGGCCGTAACCCGCAGAATAATCGGGTGTACAATCGTATCGAGACCAGAATCGTGCCTATGCTGGTGCACAAAGCGACTACAGCAATAGCTAAGCTATTCTGATTAGGTGGGTTGTCGAATTCTGGGAAGACTCCTTTAGGAGGAGCAAGACCCGGTAGATTCAGAATCGCATCATATTTCGTAGGCGTCAGGTCCTCCATTCGTAAGTATGTGTATTTTATACACTGGGATAGGGGCGAGGTGGTTCAAAGTTGGAAAATGGATGGCAACGAATAGCATTGAATCTGCCGCATATTCACAGACGAGATTATGTTCAGCGCATAGTTAGTATATATATATATATATATATGCCCTCCACCAACTTCACATTGTGAATCGATCAATCTGTGCTTAAGTGGATATAATAGGTGTTTAATCTGGCGGATGAGGATCTCACTGATAGACATTGCTTACCCACCTGGTTAGTTCCTGAAATCCTGCAATGTTACCTGACCCCGGCAAGTTACGATCCCGTGTGGGCTGAAAGCGATAAGCTATTCGTGCACCGCCAATACAACGGTAACAGATGGCTATACTACCCAAAAGTTCATGGCCGCGACCAATTCCTGTGCATTAAAAGAGAAGCGAAGGTATGTTTAACCAAACTGTTGGAAGTAATGGGACGAAATCAAGATCGGAAACACACCTCAAGCCTTTTTGCGACATTCACACCTTCCTTCTCGCGTCCACCTCCAGAACACCAAGTGTAAAATAAATAGAAACTGAATCTCGAGCCATATGTAGATCTAATACAGCAACAGGTGCACATTAGCCATATCCCTAATCTATCCTCTTCCTCTTGAGTACTTCTGAATATCAGTATCCCTATCATCTTATATAAAACTTGACGGATGCTGTGCAGAGACCTGGGAGTGGTCAGCAAATGTGACCATTCTTTCTGCAGAGTTTAGGCAGCCCTGTTCTACCCACCCCTCCTCATGTAGGTACCTATCATGTCGACTGATTGATCGATTCGGAATTGCGCCATGCACTACAAATAAGAACCTCGCTATCGACAGAGATAGCAGTGATAGAAACCGACACTCTGTCCCTTGATACTACTAACATGACGCCATACGTCTGTGTTCATTACAATGTACCGTCTTCAAACTGGTCGAGAGCGATGGAAAGGGGGTAAAGGATGGATCTTGGCGATAATTGAGAAACTTGTGTCACATTACCATATAAGTGAATACGAATGCAAAAGGTCGGGTTCTCGATATCATCATGGCTCACGTTCAAGATTACATTGTGCTTGGAGCTGCATTCCTATCCTATGCCAGCCTGTGAAGGAAGCGATGAATGCAGTGTATATTGGACTCTACACACATGGGATTGTAAGCGGCGTTTATCAGCCGCGCTCTAGACCGTCGGCCCTAGCCATTCGAATGGCTCATTGCAGCCTCCTACTTCAACACATTCATCACAGGACACGGTGCTACGCGATGATTCGCTGGCTTCTGCCAAAGTGTAGTTTCACGACAGCGCAGGAGCACGGCCCCCAATCACTTTCAAACCAGGAGGAGCGCACTGGGATCTCTTAACTCCGTGGGCAGCGCATCAAGCCGACCGTGAGGTATCATCAGTAAGCCCTACTAACGATCCTCCTCTTGAGGATGCGACAAACTTTTGTTACTGCAATAAATTCATTCTGCCAATCTGCTGTATCACAGCACTTGCCATTCTGAATCCTTCGTGGCAATAAGCGGCTATTATTTGGAGAAGAGAGTTTTGGCTATGCTGGCCAGTCGACTTAGCTAAACCATGTACTAGGCAATGTATGGTTCGTGTCACAATACCATATCAGGAGTGCAGGCTGTCGGGTTCTTAGCCTGATAAATATCTAAATATAGGACGAACACTGGTCTAGGTAGGCATACTACGAATCACTGTCAGAGGCAATAGCTACTAGTCTCCCCTAAGCTACTAAAGTATTACGAGCTTCCGTAGACATCAACTTTGACATGATAGCACGTGCATTGCTTCCCTTGTCTAACCGGATCTTCACCCTGTGAATTCGGCCTCCATAGAGTATGATCAGTCGTGACCGACTCTATAAAAAAACACACTAGTCTAATATGAATAAACAGTTATCACTACGGCGAACATTATTGGCCAAAGTCGCAGACAATATTTTCAAAGAACAAGAAAAAGAAGACAAGATGCACTTCTTAAGTTAGACTACATAGGCACTCGAAAATATTTCATCCACGCTCATCTATTCAGGGTTTAAATGTACCTATTCAAATCCCAATACAATCAAAGGCTTTGCTAGATGAATCTTTTGCTCAATGCATAGTCCTATAACCAGTGGTATTTTTTCCTTCGTCCAGCCCCGTCTCTTCGTCAATCTTGCCCGGACGGTCACTACCAGCAATGCTCGTGTCGTCGTTATACGCGAGCGCGACCTCGTCGATCTGATCACCGACCTCGAGCCACGTATCACTACACGCCGGGACCGGAGACAGTTTACAGCAGATCCAGTAGGTCGCTGCCGCTACGATGAATCCAGCAAAGAAGTTGACGTTGTAGATGTACTATGATTTACTAGGTCAATAATCATTCAATGATTGAAACAGATGCGGGTTCAAGGTACTCGCCCAGCCCGCAAGGAAACGCTGCTCTCCAGACAGGATGGAATAATACAAGGGGTAACTCACTGTAGCACCGATAGGTACCTTGCCACCATTAACAGCGCCAACGAATCCCACGACGTTGATGAGGATACCAGCTATATAGCCAGCGTATGCGCGCCAGTTGATTCCGAAGGTAAAATAGTAAGGGCTAGAGCGGCGCGGGTCATACAGTTCTTTAACCCCAAGATACCCGCGACGCACAAAGTAGTAGTCGCTGACCATGACGCCAGCGATGGAGCTTAGGAACACAGAGTATGCCGACAGATATGTCTCGAAGTTGTTCGATGTTGACAGGAACTGGTAGGGGCAGAGCGCAAGGCCAATAGCCGCACACAGATATCCGCCGCGGCGAATGTTGATGAATCGTGGGAGCAATGCCGTAAAATCAGTGCCAGCGGAGATGGAGTTGGCGGCAATGTTGGTTCCTAGTTGGGCCAGTGCGAAGGCAAGGGCGATGATGAATACACCGAAGCGCTGTGCAGAACCACCATCATCACTTATTATGTCAGCTTCAGTTTCACCAGTACGAACGGTTGTGTCGTAACTTACATGAACCTCTCGAGCAGATCCAGAGGGTCCCAAATCGGTTCTGAGCCCGGGTAGATGATGACCGAGCTGGACGAGACAAAGATACCGACGAAACAGGTCACGGCGAAGCCGATGGGGATCGTAAACAATTGAGACCACAGGGCGTCACGCGGTTTGCCAGCGAAACGCGCGAAATCTGGGTCATTAACGATGAGCGTGGCGAAGTTGGCGATCGAACTCAAGACGCCCTTCACAAACTCCCAGGCTAGGTCGCTACCCTGTAATTTCGCGGGTTTGTTGATGATAGGACCAGCCCCGCCAGCCCTGACCAGAGCCCAGATGAAGAAGGCAATGCCAGCAGTAGGAACGAAGTAGGCCTTGACTGTGAACAGGTGACGGACCTTGTGGACGGGGAACCAGATAGCTGGAAGCGAGACTAGCCAGAAGATGAAGAAAGATGCATAGTCTGCAGTCGTGGTACCGGAGCCAGCGGGAAACGTGTTGGGGATGGTGTTTCTATCCCAGCTAAGCCAAATGCTCCTAATCATGAGATATACGCAGTGTCCTCCGATGTAAGCCTGGACACCGTACCAAAAGGCGGCCAGAACGGCGCGGTTGAGTACCGGCCATAGACTGCCCCAGATACCGAAGCTAGCCCGGTTGACGACGGGGAATCCGATATGATATGTCGCGCCGATGCGGCCTGTCGAGCATACGAAGGCACCGGCAATAGAATAACCAATCCACACGGACAGCCATGCTTGCCACCAGGACAGTCCATTCACGATACTAGCAGAACTGATCATCCAGGTGTTAATGTTGAAAGAGTCAGCGATCCAGAAGCCGACGAAGTTCCACGGACCCCATTGCCTCCGGGCCGGCTCGACGGGCTTCAGATCATTGTTCGTCAACTAGGCAGTTGAGGCGCAGATGTTAGTCTTAAGTTCCATGCCCGTATGGTCGTGTGGATGGGTGAGCACGTGGCCACGAGGGTACCGTAGATGGGACACCGCTCATGAGAGTGAAAACCCGAGGGAGAGAAAGAGATATAGGTCACTTTACCATGAGCTGGGTCGTGGACAACCCCTCCTCGTGGTCGACGGCCACTTTCTCAATCCATGACTTGGCTCGAGAAGTATGTAACCTCTGCATCGTCGCCGCCTACTAGACCCCGCGGGGTATCGACGTGAGACTCTCACGAGTATTTCTGTCGAGTAATGCTTTGATAATAGCCACCATGCGCCAGCAACACTTAGCGGCGGCGGGTGTGCTGTGGCCGAACTCGGGAGCAAGGGTCGAGGGTATATAAGGTAAGGTTTGCAGCCCCCAGAACTCTAATACTACTTCATCCGCGATGATATCAGCTGCCGAGGTACCGTGATTAAGATATGTATCAGAGCACGTCAACCATAGAATGCGATGGGAGCTGCAGGTTATATATATGTATATACGATACACAGCAAAGAGCAAAAAGTAGATCAAAGCAGAACCTGGGCTGTCGTCCTACCTTAATGCTAATACAGGATTAGGGCTATCTTACCAGACGGACGACGCAGCACGAGTCCCTGCCGGTACACACACAACAGGCTTCGCAAGACATGGCCTTTTCCCCCGCTTGAACAGCGACCAGCGGTCACTCGTTATCTCATTAGCTTGTACCAGGTGATGGGCTACCCATGCTGGGCTGGTCGAGTCGCCCCGGCATCACCGTGTACAAGAAGTCTCCTCATTGGCCAGGGAGCAGGGAGCGTGCTCTCGAAATGTAGGTGATGCAGCGACCTCCGCAAAGGCCAATGCACATGATTGCCAGTGCAACAACCTCATCTGGGCGGGAGAACAGGGTTGCGGCGTCAAGTGCCCCGCAGCGAGCACCAACAATGACGGGGGTTGGCTTATCGACCAGCCTGTGTAGTGTGCGAGTAGGCAGATAAACCCCCCCGCAAGCGCAGATGTATTACTCGATCTCATCGAGTCAACACTTTTTTTGCTGTGCCAGAATAGGTTGAGGCTTATCAGTCGGACAGTCATGTAGCTTTTTATTAATCTCTTTGCACAAGCCTCTTTCGGGGATTCTAGGGATAGGAATCAATCTGGGACCATCTGTTGCTCCATCAATCGGAAGATGATTTTCACACATTTTTTTCACGAATCGAAGAGCGATTCAATAGCGGATTTGAAGGCGGTTGATTGTATCGTGGAGATTTCTGTGCTGGGGTCATTGGCAATAGTGACGTAGATACGAAGTTGGGGAACGGTACCTAGGTACTTGACATAGATGCCTTAAATAAGCCAAGAAGCTAAAAGGAATCGAGCTAATCTCACTACAAGGCTCAGACAGTACCTTAGGTACCTACAGTACAGCACGTGTGATAAGAGCTATCAGAGCAAGGTTGGAAGATAAACTTTATCTACGTACCTATTGAATTTGGTGGGCCGATGCAAGTGTATGCTCATGCCACTCATCCGACTTACTAGGTAATTGCAGTAGAGCCGCCGACATTGACGATGCTAAGGTTTTCCCCTACCTTCAACAAACTCCCGACGCTACCATCCTTTTCTCCGATACTTACCGATACCTACCGATAGATTATGAAGTGAACAAATTAGCAAATTCAGATAAATAAGTAACTATTAAAATCCCCGAAGCGAGATAAGGTGAGGACTGCATGCAGTTCCCACAGTCTGGTTTATTGCATAAACCAGTCACCACCTACGAACACGCAAGTCTCACTCAAACAATCATGGAATCATGAGACAATAAGACCATGACATCTATCTATGCCTGCGGAATATTATTACTGTTCTATGCAGTACTAGGTAATTATTCCCGACACAAGGTAGAAACAGTCTTAATCGACCTGTCGCATATCAGTCGTGCTGGCTTAGTGTCAATCCAAGCGAGCAATCTCGTAAGCAACTCAAAGTGAAAAAGGCACTATCTAAGTGTTCATTTATATCATACTACCTACCTAAGGTACCTAATGCGCCTACCATAACATTATGGGCATGCAGCATGCAAGAGTTTGATCTTGTTACGCAAGGCAGCACTGGCTGCCTTAGAATCTGATGGAGACTCGACAGGCAACACAGCAACGCCAAGCAACCGGTTGAGCTAATCCTCCACTACTCTCAGCCGCGCTTGCTCTTTCGATCTGCTGTTGCCCATACCAACAGTTCGTGGTGTACAAGCTGCAGACTATTAGTATTTGGTGAGGAATGTACTCCTGCATGCTAATTCCTAACAGTGATACCACTGCATGGCACGTGATGTCGCGTTTACGGCGTGGTGAGTTGGTACCCCGTGTGCCTCCCCGCCCACGACGCATTGTCGTGTCCCGGCGGCAAGGGCTACAGAGGCAAGGGCTACAGAGGCAAGGACCACGGTTGCCTAAGAAGCGACGACGCGCTCCTTCAAAATATTTAATCAATTCCTCTCGTGGATTTGGGGTCCATGGAGCTCAACTCATTTTTGACAGTGCCAGACCTGCAGCCCTCCTTCTTAAGCTTTCCGCTTTCATAAATACATACCTTAATTACCTAGGTACCTCAACAAGAATAACCTAGGTAGCCACTGTCAGGGAGAGTGACCCTTTGTTCACCATTAACTTTAACCATTTACCTCAAGCGGTCATCAACCCCTCTCACTCTACATCGCTCCTCGCCTCACCTCACCTCTCCAGCTTCCATTCCTCGCCCTTAATCCAGCCATCATGCCGCCACGCAGGACCAGGAATGCTGCGCCGGCCACTCCTGCTTTGGCTGGCTTGAGCATAGCCATCAGTGGCTCCGTTCCTGGCCACACCCAAGCCGGTATAGAGTCAAAGTTCCTCGTGCCATTGGGTGCCAGCCTGGTCAAATCCGTCTCGGCCTCAACCACACACCTTGTGGCCACAGAAACAGACTACCGAAAACCCTCGGTCAAAGTCCGCGCCGCTCAAGCGAGCGGCATTCCGATCGTCACTTTCGAGTGGCTAGAGGATTGTCTCGACAGAGAAAAACGAATGAACGAACAGGCCTACACCCTGGCCACACAAGCTCAGCAGCACCCCGCCGCAAACAGTACTAGTGGTACTGAAAAGCCCAACGGCCCCAAAGCTTCAGCTGAGACTCAACGTACCCGCAAACGACAGGCCGTGCAGAATGGTGACGAAGACAGCCAGGCCCCACAGCCAAAGAAGGGAAAACCAAAGGAAGACGAATTCAAGGAAGAAACGAAGGAACGAGAGCCCAAGGTGGCCGAGGGCCAAGTAGCAAAGTCATCGGACGTCAAGATTGCCCTTGACGAGCCTGCTCAGTATATGTTCGTTGGATACAACGTATATATCGACGAAGACAACATCATCTATGATGCCTCGCTCAATCAATCAAGCGCGACCAATAATAACAACAAATTCTACCGCATTCAGGTAAGCTCACATTGTATCTTCTATTCTCACGCCACTGAGTCCTCAACCTTTCGTGTCATTTGGAATATACTAACATGCGATCATTAGTTACTGCGCTCTCCTGCTGGTGATTATAAGACGTGGACACGATGGGGTCGCGTGGGTGAGCAAGGTCAACACAGTGCACTCGGTTCCGGCTCTTTGGACGAGGCCTTGAAAATATTCAGGGACAAATTCAGATCCAAGGCAGGATTGTCCTGGGAGAACCGCGGCGATCGGCCAAAGCCTGGCAAGTATGCCTTTATTGAAAGATCCTATGAACCCGATTCGGAAGAGGACGAAGAGACGAATGAGGCACAACCAGGAGTCAAGCAAGAGGATGAGCCAGAATCGAAGTTGTCGAGGCCTGTTCAAGATCTGATGCAACTGATATTCAACCCCGACTATTTCATGAATGCAATGTCGGATTTGAACTATGATTCGAAAAAGATGCCCCTAGGCAAATTAAGCAAGGCCATGATCACTCGAGGCTTTGAAACGCTAAAGGAGCTATCAGAATTGTTGGATGATCCCTCTCTCGCGGCTTCTCAGTACGGCACCAGCATAAACCAAGCGCACGAACAGCTATCCAATCTGTACTTTACCATCATTCCCCACGCTTTCGGTCGTGACCGACCACCAGTGATCCAGACCAAGGTAATGCTCAAAAAAGAAATAGAACTTCTTGAGAGCTTGGGTGATATGAAGGCTGCGGAACTTTTGATGAAGACTTACAAGAAAGAAGATCTCAACAAGCTTGACAGCCAATTCCGGGGCCTCTGCCTCAGTGAAAGTAAGTTGAGTTTGTTCTTCTCTATACCCCTATTATGTCATGATTCGTCAGGTCGTTGGTCTCTGCTCGTTAACACTAGAGTCAGTGACACCACTCAGCAAGAAGAGTGAAGAGTTCAGCCACTTGGAAAAGTATCTGATGGATACGCGAGGTTTCACGCACAACGCTAGTTACCAAATACAAGAAATCTTCCGGATCGAGCGTGAGGGTGAGTTCGGCCGATTCGATGCGTCTCACAAGAGTCCCCGCGATCGACGTCTTTTGTGGCATGGCTCGGTATGTATTCGGATACTCACTGTTCTCTGTGGAAACGGCCCTCCCCTTATTCTCAAGTCACTGTGGAGAAGAATGTTCTTTATGATGGAAAATAGTATCTAACATATGCAAATCCCTAGCGCTGCACAAATTTTGGCGGTATCTTGAGTCAAGGACTTCGAATCGCGCCGCCGGAGGCTCCAGTGTCCGGGTACATGTTCGGAAAGGGTATTTACTTGGCCGATATGTCGTCAAAAGTAAGATTATTCAACTCAGCCTTGTATGCTTGACATGCTGGACTTACTGACATCTTGAACAGTCAGCTGGTTACTGCTGCTCCTACATATCCAAGGGACACGCTCTTTTACTTCTGTGTGAGGCAGAACTAGGCGATCCCCTGCAAAAGCTGACCCACGCCGCCTCTAATGCCGGAGAGACCGCCAAAAAAAATAACATGTTATCTACTTGCGGTCAAGGTAGGACTGGACCTACCGTTTGGAAGGACGCTGGATGCGTTCACCCAAGCTTAAGGGGGGTCAAAAGTAAGTGATTCAACTTCATAACCATATTGTACCGATGCCTCCTATTCTCCTATGCGAACAACGTACCAGCTGTCACCAAATTGTCTCTCGATACTCCCCCATATAGTTGCCCTCAGGAGGTTCTCTACTAACTTCGATGCACCCCAGTGCCCGATACAACCGTTATGCCAGGTCCGATAGACATTCCAAACGCATATCTCCAGTACAACGAATACATATGTTACGACGTCTCGCAGGTACGATTGCGATATCTTTTCAGAGTTAAGATGTAGGGCATCTAAACATTAAGGGCGCCGAAGATATCCATCCACTGCTTGGAGCTGCCGATACTCACTTGCACAACTGAGTACTAGGGATCTTCATGAGAATGAGCTTAGCATAATTAGCATTGCGGATTTAGGTCGCCTTTAGCTCTACGCATCATGATCCATCAATATAGTAAAGGCATTTAGTCAGCGTCTTGTCATGAATACTATGATTCAATTTTGTGCCGTGGAGTGTGTGGGAGTAAAGCCCAGGCTAGAGTAATGCTATATACGAGTCTCTTAGTCGTAGCTTCGTAATGCTTAGAAGCAGCTCTCAACTACCCTAACAAGCGTCTAAGTAGATAGCTGCCCTTGACCCCCCATGCTACTCCCACTACTACCAATCCGAAAATTCACAAATATGGAGGTTAAGTCACATCCCGAACCCAGGGGCCACTGTCCAGTCTTGTTGAACAGTCCACCATCCCGTCCATCCAGCAGCGCCCTCCTCGGGCTCGTGGTACGTCGGCGGGCAGTCCGGCGGCGCCTGTTCGCGGGCTTCCTTGCGAGATTTGGGGTCGCCACGGCTGAAGCGCACGTTATGCCAGTCTGGGCGCGGCCTCTCGTGCTCTTTCCGTTTGCAGCAGCTACAAACGCGCGCCCTGTGGCCTGCCATCTCGTCGGCGTAGTTGTAGTCGTCTTCGACCAATTCGTATTCATTTGTGAAACGCGAGCGTCTGAAGATTCCCTTGCTAGGACTTTGAAGGTTCCCTGAGTGCTCTGTTTGGGAATGGGTGAGTTAGTTGGTTTTTTGTTTTTGTTTTTTTTTTTTTGGGGGGGGGGGTGGGTTGGGTTGGGTTTTCGGGGTCGATTATAATTAGAAGGAAGTGAATTGTATATGGGGTATTGCTTCATATAGTGTTGCATCGCGGTGAAGGAGAACGGAACCGGGACCGGGACCGGGACCAGAGGGCCGAATACATACTCTAGCAAGCCCAGGGAGACTTATTGTCACATTGCTTAACCACCTTATGGCAGTGAATACAAAGGAATTCCGCAGGGAATTCGCTGGTGTTTGGCGGCGTTCGGTCTCCGTGATAGATCCTCTTGAACTCTTTAGCTACTTCGGGAGGGACACGGATCTCGGATTCCCGTCTGTTCTTCTCATCTTCGGTTTCCGGTTGTTGTTGTTGTTGCTCGGGTTCCTGCCGTTGCTCGGTGGCATTAGGTCGGATGTTGTCCGGATTGGCGACATTGGGTTCCGGGCGGCGGATACGTTTAGGACGCCGAGGTACTAATAGAGGATACCCCCTTGGCTTAGTACGGTCGGGCCCTCCGCGGCCCATAGCTGCGTGAGGGTGAGCGAAATGAAAAGAGGAAGGGCAGTATAGATCTATGGTTGTCAAGAAGGATATATTTCAGGATCAGGGCCTTTGAGGGTCGGGGGAGGGTGGGGTGGAGTTCCCTGGGTTGAGTTTTTGAGGAGAAAAGGAGGAGAAGGCACAAGATAACTATTCAAGGGTCATATATATATGCTTTTTTTTTGTGGTGAGGCTGTGAATGGTGAACAAGCCGCGCGGCTAGGTAGGTAGACGGCTTGACAACAAACACACTCCTACCTCCCGATAGTGGTACAAGAACGACCACAAAGGTACTTACCAATGCTTCTACTTTGTATTCCTTAAATTTTCCTCCATTATGTTGTTGGTAGTGCGTCAGTGAGATACTCAAGTGTAATTAAGCACACACCAGTTAGGTATTGGACATGTCCATATGATAAGTTGACTTGCTGGTAGTAAAATGTTTTGGTTTAGATCAGTTTATAATCTTGAATAGGTGACTAGAAATTCAAGTATGAGGTTGAGATGCTGTAGCTCTTTATGATGCTTTGTGATGCGTCTATTGCTCCATGGATTGATAGCGGGCATAGAGCAATAGTATGCAAGTCAAATCATGGTTTCTCATTGCAATATATATTCCACATTGCTGAGTTTTTGGTGCTGCCCTAAAGGTGAAGAAAATCACCTACACGCCGCAGGGACGCACCATCGTTCTACGAAGGAAAGAGAGAATGGCACAATCATGGATGGAAAGATTATATGGTATTGGAATGTATTACATCCGGCTTTCATTGAATATCGGCCTGCGCAAATGATGAATCACTACTTAAGCTAATAGTCAAAGCCCTGCCTGGTGCCATTTATTACTGTGAGTTTTGTACAAAGTAGATCTAGAATTATATTCTATCACATCACCAGAATGATCTGGCAAGTTCTGGTTGCCTCGTGCACTTTGGGGAGCGGCTTGAGTATCATACGGAGAATGCGATCTTCCCCCTTATCCGACATTGTCAATTATAGAGCGGACAACAGGGAAGCTTTAGGCCTATATCCATAAAAGAAGTCCAGAACAATATATGATGTCTCTAGACTTTTAACAGAAATGTATAATGCTAGCTACACTGGCAATGATGATTTATCAAATATAAGCTCCCAAAAATTGCAGACAGAGAAAACGCTGCCTAACTTCCAAAGATGCATCATTTATGACAGTGGTCATCATTATAGTCATCAGATGTAATCAAACAAGGCACGTGACAAAGTGACAGCAATAACAGGATGGGTATCAACCTACTTATCTAGGTAGACAAAGTGTTTCAGAGAACAAAGGCAGCACGTGGTTTCAGGATAGGGGCTAACTGCATCCGAAAATGTTACCAATGCGAAACCAATTGTATGGTGGCACAAGCTATACAATATACATATTTCCAATCTTATTATAAAACGCCATTGAAAACCTGCCAAAGCACTCATTCCACCCACCCTGTATCCATAAACACCATGTAAGACATGCTTGGAACAAGAGGATTTGAATCCCCCAGAGAACAAATAAAATATAAAAACATTGGTTGCCCAGCGAGGACTCTGCCTTGAACGCCGAATTTCATGCACATTAGCGCTCTATCAGAGGAATGAAACGATGCTGATATGGTATAATAATCAACCGTAGCGCTCCCTCTCAGCCGTACGCCAAAAGAGAAGTATCGTGAGTCGTGTGACCAGGTTCCCCATCTCGCCACAGTATTATCGTCCTCCTTGTGCCAATCGTCTTTTTCGCTCCTCCTTCTCTCTTTTCAGCTTCTCTTCTAATGCCTGTTCGCGTCTATCCTCTTCACGGGCATACAACTCGGCTCTCCTCTCCTCAGTGTCGATATCTGACAACCCAGCTTCCATATCGCTTGACCCTTCGGAGTCGTAGTCATACCGGGGTCCGACATCGTCCTCTTCATCGTCATAATCGATAAAGTCATCCATGTCCTCGTCATATTCGTCTTCATATTTACTGCGACGGCTCATCCGCGGGGGCTCGAGAAGCCCACCACGTCCAGGACGCTGGTCACCTCTCGAAGATGGCCCCTTCTTAGCCGCCGCTCCCGGAGCAGGCCGGGCAGTCCCTGCATAGCCAGTCGTTGCAGTTGCTGACTTCTTTACCTTCTTCTCGACAACATTATTTGCAGTAGATGCCGATTTTGACTTCATGCCGGGTTTTCCATCTTTTGTACCACCAACTTTCGAGACAGAGCGTGCGGATGATCCTACTGCGCCATTACCACGCCCTGGTGCACCCGAAGGTCGTGACGTTCCAGTGTACGGTGTACCTGTCTTGCCCTTAGCGCCCGATCCCACGCCTGGTTTTTGCTCTGGCTTGGCGCTTTCTCGTTCCTTTTTTACTGAAGCTTTATCGGTAGACTTGTGTTGAATCATACCAACTTTACCCATAACCTCTTGTGCTTTTGCTGCGCGTGCCATGATATCCTTGAAGGAGCCTTTCTTGGGTGGTGCTTGCGATGATTGTAACGACGTTGGTGTGGTAGGTGAAGGTTTCGACTGGGGAACTTTCGCAGCAGCTGATACAGGCTGGTTCAGCTTCGGGCGGTTCGATACCTCCGACCGTTTCAGCTGAGTTGTGCTGGAGGATGTAGCGGGCGGTTTGCCGTTCGATGCGGATGACATACGCTGGCTAGTAGGGGTGGGTGGCTCGTAGCGTCCGTTGGTCGAAGGCGTGCTGGTGCGGTGAGGTAGAGTGGATGAATTTAATGAGGAGGCAGCTTTCACTGGTCGCGAGACTGAGTACGACCGCTCTACAACTCGGCCATCCGAATCACGGGTCACCTTACTAGTTGAGTAAGATCCATCAGGCTGTCTTGCCTTCGTCAGTTTCGTTGACGTTGCACCATTTGAGCCATCTTCGGCCTTCCGCTTAATCCCTGATGAGGCGGCTATTTTGGGAGATGGGGCTGAGGACGGCTGCCCGCCGGATATCTCTGCGAGGAGGTCGCCGATCTGAGGTCGCAACCGGGTTAGAAATCATGAACCAGCTTGACGCAGAAAACGGCAAAAGAGGAATCGGCTCATACGTACGGGCATATTGCTGGGCTCTGATGAGATGGGATGACGGAGGATATGCGTGTGTTGGCGAGCAGAGCCGATGGCCGTCAGAGGTGGTCGTGGGCCTGGGGAGTCATGAGTCGGTGGGCTGTGTCCGAATGTGACTTTTCCAGCGACAAGTTGATTAATGCCCGACCGGGCAGGGGCGTAAGCAGAGAAAACGAAGGGACCTCGGACCTCGGACCTCGATATACAGCCGCTGAGGTCTGACACGGGTCGGGAAGACGGATGCGGAGGGGGGGAAAGATGCACGAGCCCAAAAGCAAACAAAGAAGTTGATCGAAGAATCAAGGTTGCGCAAGGAAGCCTCACAATCAGATAAGAGGTCTTGTGCTGTTCTCTGGGACTCTTGTCTTGGCGGAACAGCGCTAACTGTGGCTGGAGACACGCGACGTCATTGGGCATTTTGTGATTTGTTGGCCACGCTACAGCAAGCCACGGCTGCTAGGGGTCCCAGCCACAGCCGCGAAGGGACCCTCAGCCCAATCTAGATGACCTAATCAGAACGTCCAAGTACATAAGTATCCTCACGGGGGTCTGCCGCGCCACATGCATAAGGTAGGATAGACGGCTGATAAGGCTACCCTAATCAGGTGATCGAGAGACGGGATAGCTGCCTATCAGCCCCGCCACAAGCCCACGAATTATGCCGCTACGCAAAAAGGTCCAGTGGTCGCGAACATTTTAATGTATTGGAACTTTTGAGATCGCAAAGTCACCCTCCCTCCCACCTTTAACCTCGTCACCCCGAACTTCTCACAGAACTCGAAGGCTCAGTCTCCGCCCAATCCCGCGGTTAAATCGATTGATTTCTCGTGTTCTACACATCTTTCAGCTTTTGTAAGCCGATGCACCCGTCCAGTCCACCCTCATCCTCACCATCTCTTTCAAAGTCTGCGATTCCCCTGGTCCTTAAGATTTGCGCTATTCTAACCCAAGTCCTGCGGAATTAGTACCAGCTACCAAAATGAAGCACCTCGCAGCTTACCTCCTCCTCGGCCTTGCTGGCAACAGCTCGCCCTCCGCCGCCGATATCAAGAAGGTCCTCGACTCCGTGGGTATCGAGGCCGACTCTGACCGCCTGGACACCCTTCTATCTGAGCTCGAGGGCAAGGACGTCAACGAGGTACGGCTCTATTTTGAATAATGTACGGAAACAGTTTAACTGACACCCATTTTTAGCTGATCGCCGAGGGTTCCTCCAAGCTTGCCTCCGTCCCCAGCGGTGGTGCTGGTGGTGCTCCTGCCGCTGGTGGTGCCGCTGCTGGAGGTGCTGCCGCTGCCGAGGAGAAGGCCGAAGAGAAGGAGGAGGGTACGTTGATCTTACTCCCTTGTTGCATTTGCTGTTCTTGTACTGACAACCACGACAGAGAAGGAGGAGTCCGACGACGACATGGGATTCGGTCTCTTCGACTAAGCATCCTATATCACTCACGGCAACGAAGTTTCATGATCTTGGGGAACGGGCACAAAAATGGGCTACGATGGTCTTGCATGGATTCTGGCGTGGAGGGATTTGCCTTCGATTCTTTTCAGGGTCTCCAACGTCAAATACGTTATCTAGATTCGGTTAACGACAATATATCCGATCCTGCTTCTCCAATGAGAGCATATATGACGCGAATCTTTTGAGATTTGTCGCCAATCATCATCACGTGTGATGCCGTTAGAATACTCCTTTTATCGTGGCTAAAGGAGCTGTAAACCCAGTGTCTCGCTGTGGAACCTATAATCTGTAATTTGAAGACAACGTCGAAGGTAACCTAAAAGCATTCGTTTGTAGTAGATAACCTAGTGGTGCAGTCAGCTCCGTCCTGTGTAGCATATGAGATGTACATACATCACCTCTAGCCAGAACAATGAGCGGTTATACATAAAATAAGTGTCGTTCGATATAAGCCCATCAAATATTAATCATGTTAGGCGTTAACCGTTACCTGCATACAGTATTGTTCCGTGTCACTGCTAGTGTAATTTGTTTGAGGGAGTACTAGTTACCATTAAGACCCTTCTAGTTGGTTGTTAAGGGTACCTATCATAATTAGGTATCTAGATATGTACCTTCCGGAATCAGTGCTGGCAGCGATTCAAGGGTGTTCGTATCTATTCGTTTGCATAACAATCATGATTTAACTTTTAGCGGGTCTCTGCAAGGCCTGACTCAATGATTGGCGGCTTGTGCCTCGCTAGAGGATGGTTGCCCAGACAACAATAGAGTGCAGGGGAAATGCGCCAAGAACTCTAAGCTGTGGGGAAATACATGAACACACCGGGAAATGTTCCCTCGGCCAGCCCCAATATTTGCACACTCATCTTCCCAATCTGTATCATCGGCACTTCCGATATCAATCCTGCCATCCTCTTGCGGCGACTATGGACCATTTCGACACGTCAACATTCTTTAGATAGATTCAATTGCTCCTCGGATTGCCGATTCGACACGCGCCGCCACATTGCTTGCGTGCAATCCGCTATATACAATCCACACACGATAAACAACAATACAGTCAACCCGTCATCCCGCCTATGATGGCTACCGCAGCACCCGCGCCCCTCGGCCTTGACCGAGGACAGTCGGCACTGACGCGAAAATCATCCCTACGATCCAGTCTAAGAAGGAATAACTCGCGCCCGGCCCTGAGTCGCGCCGAATCAAACACAGCGTTCAGCGCTCACGCGCCATCTCAACGTCAGTCGCACTCGCAACCCGCGAACGACGGCGACAGCTCCGACGACGAGATCCCTGTTCCTATGAAGCTCAGCGCTCTTACGAAGGCACTCTTAAATGACGGTGGAGATGAACCCGAGAAGGAATATGGGCGCGTCCGGACCCGAGCCCAGAGTCACAGACCATCATCGCCGCCTATGCAACCCAAACAGCAGAAGCCTGTGAAGCGGCGCAGCGTCCTCAGTGCTTCTGTGGCTTCCATTGGCGAAGAAAGGCGTCACACTCGCGCGAGCAGTGCGCAAGCAACCACCCGACAGTCTTCTCCGGCTCGAAGCCAAACAAGCGAGGACGCCGGCCCTATTCGCAAGCGGGTTGTTCGATTGAGTACGGCATCACAAGGCTCTGCCGCCTCTGCCGCCTCTGCTGCCTCTCGGTTTGAACCTACCAAGAGAAGATCTACTTCCACTTCCGCATCTACATCACTGTCTACCTCTACATTGCCAACCAGAACCCGAGCCCCGAGTATCGACAGAGCGGCTGAGGAGAAGGCCAATTTCTCCGAGATTAGGGACAACGAAATCAGCACACCAGGCCACCAGGGCCGTGTAGTCAGAATAATGAGCTCATCTGGGAACAGAGGTAGATCGGCTACCTCTGGGTTGTCATCAAAGAGAGCAGACTCTGCCTCTCGTGGAAGTGACAACCAAGTCCTAGACGAACCACAAACAGCTCCTCGCCCACAACAAGAATCACATTTTGGAAGCGTTTCACGCCTTGGGTCCAACGGTTCTCGAGCTCGGACTGATGAGAACCAGGGACTCCAGAGCTCCATGCGAGTAAAGAGAGTAGTTCCCGGCAGCTTTCTTAGCGGACCAGCTCGCCGGGGGCGTCGAAGACAGAGCGAGGAAAACGTGGAAAACGAGGACAATCTGCCTTCTAGCCAAGAACCCGGAAGCCAAAATTCACACGATGAACCCGTCGACAACATTGCCTCTTCATACTATATACCTGACCGTTTTGCTTCTGGGAGTCCTGTTAATGCCAAGTCCCTGGCAAGACTCGGCGCAAATCGAACATCACCTGCAGAAGACAAGGAAGCAGGATTCCAGTCTCATAAAGACACAGAGAAGGACGAGATTCTAATCCCGGCGCCGCCCCAGTGGCGTGATTTACCCTCAAGGCGAGACCAAGAAAACGAAGCCCCTCCAACTTTCAAGAGGGAAAAACCGGCTGGCAGCCTCCTACCGGAACTAGACCTTGTAAAGCCTGCGAGCCGCCCGATCAGCGCGGACGCGAATGCTCCACGTCTTGCTTCGCCAGAACGAAAACCCTTGAGCTCTCTTAGCCACAATACGCCGCGTCGCGCGGTCCCCCCACCACCTCCCAAGATGTCTATCTTAGACGCTGCCACATCCACCGCTGGTGCAGCCACAACCTCTCAGGCAGCACGACGTCGAAACTATATGAAGGTTAACGGAAAGCACTACACCCGTCTAGACTCCCTAGGTCGAGGAGGAAGTGCCAAAGTTTACCGCGTGGCTGCCGACAACGGCAAGATGTTTGCCCTGAAGCGCGTCTCCATCGAGAATGCAGATGAAAGAACAGTCAAAGGCTATAAAGGAGAGATCGACCTTCTCAAAAAGCTGACCAAGGTCGAACGGGTAATTACACTCATCGACTATGAAATGAATGACGAGAAACAAATCTTGAGTCTTGTCATGGAAATGGGCGAAATGGACCTTAATACACTCCTACGGCAAAGATATTCTCCGGAGAATGCCAAGTTCGACCCCGTCTTTGTGCGTTATTACTGGCAGGAAATGCTCGAATGCATGGCCGCCGTCCACGCCTTCGACATCGTACACTCCGATCTTAAGCCAGCCAATTTCGTGCTGGTTAAAGGCCGCCTCAAGCTTATCGACTTTGGCATTGCCAACGCAATCCAGACGGAGGAGACGGTTAATGTTCATCGCGAAGCACAAGTTGGAACACCGAATTACATGAGCCCAGAAAGTCTGATCGATTTTAATACAGCGGATTCAAATGGCCGACAGGTCAGCAGTCACTCCACACTCCCGAGACTGTGGAAGTTGGGCAAAGCCAGCGATGTCTGGAGCTTAGGCTGCATCCTATTCCAGATGGTATATGGAACGCCACCCTTCGGCCATATTCCAAACCAGATGACTCGTTGCCAGGCTATTATGAACTGGGAATATGAGATCGAATTCCGGGACCGTGGAATCGGAGATGTCCCGGTGCCCGCAAGTCTACTGAGAACGATGAAGCGATGTCTGAGCCGCGACCAGCGCCTTCGGCCAACCTGCGAAGATCTGCTAGCTCCCACCGACCCTTTCTTGTACCCTGTTGAGACCCCGGAGGGTTCTCTACCTATCACTCAGGAACTGCTTACCAGGATCATCCAGAGCGTGGTATCTAGATGCCGGGAGCGGATGCCTACCGAGGCCGAGGTTCTAAGCGTATGGCCTCAGGCTTATTGGAGCAGCGTCGGCAAGGCAATCGGACAAGACACAAACCCGACTCAGAACAGGTGATCCTCGGCTTTCCCTTTACACTCATCGACAGAGCCAAAGCCAGGGCACCAAAATCAGAAGCTATCTGTTAACGAAGATCTACGACCGCGAAAAGACATAATGTTGGAGTTCAAATTGGGGAGGAGGGTGTTGAGAAAAGTCGTTGGGGGTGTGAAGAGAGGATGTGGTAGTCTTGTCATGAATGGGAATTGGATTTCGGGGTTTGGATAAATTCATCCCCATCCGTTTTCCCAAAAAATGAATGACATTTGTTCAACTACTTTGTTTGTTTGAGGCAGCACTTATTCCCCATTACGTTCTTGTTTTGACGCTATACTATTTTCACGAAGCTTCGCTTCACTTTTTTGTCACGGGCGCGGCGTTCTGGAGGAGCACTTGGTTTTCGCAGAAAAATGTTGCTTGCCTACCTACCTACCACTTGTATAGAGAATCAACGACCGATGTCCGTCCGGCCTTAACGACGATAAAGAACTTGTTTAGCGATCTTTCATGTTTTCGTCTCGTCTGAGATGACTTATTACATTTCACGTTACATAATACACAATCACCATTCGCTTATATTTAATCTTGTGTATCTGGCTCGCCTCTGCTTAATGTGTGATTCCCTTAGTAGCTGGCAGAACGTGATGTTTTGAAGGCCGGAAGAATAGCCACTTGTGTCTCACAATTCGATTGCCTCAGAGCTTCTCACCATTCAGTAATGCTAAGTTGTAGTTGGCTACCAGCCGGGCCGCAAATACGTCACTAAGCCTGGAGGTTAGGCGTATCCATCTAATAAGCTGAATGCTGTTAACTACAATGTAACATTACGCTGTACGCATGATTGCCTCGAGGATACATTTCTAGCAGACTGCATGAATGGAGAGAATTTCTACGATATTGTGTAAGTACTCAGTAAGTACATTATTCGTAATTCAGTTTTCATTTTATGGCGAATTACGTGTCCGGACATACCATAGTGTTAGGATAACGTGAGGAGAACAGTCACATTATCAATACTTAGATGAACTGTTACGGCGCCTCAGATGTTGGTGGGCTAATTGGGAAGCATATGGGTATCTCAGCTGCTCTAATAGTTCAATGTTCTTCGACAGCGTGTGCTTGAGACATTCTTTGTGGGTGTGGTAGATCGATTAGGAGATGACCAGGGATTTGGAGGTTGCTATGAGTGTTGCCGCGGACTATATTAAGGCGACTACATAACCCGTCCTAATCTACAGCACACTTTAGGGCATTCAGTTAGGTTATTTGGTACTTGTATTGGGGGAGCGTGAGCATATTTGGCTAGTTTGACGCCTCGAAGGACCGCCCATACTAAATAGAAAACAATCAAACAATCAATTAAATACTGCTATCTAAACTATCTACTAGGTGTAAAGGGGGTGGGAGGGGGATTTTTTGTTAAATAACGCTTCGTGAACGCAGAACCACTAAAAAACATAAGCCGCTGCACTGCTTTTTTAACCCTAAGGCTAGCCAGAGAAGAGGTTGCTAGTGTTGCCGCGGACTACGTTTGGGTACATATGCCAAGATTCCGCCACGCATATTAGGCAATTACTCTTAACGCTGGGCATACTCTGTCAGAATGCACTGCTTTTTTAGCCCCAAGCTGGGGAGGGATTCTATATTCAAGGATTTGAAGGCAACTACAAGTGTCGCCGCGGACGATATTTCCCCCGATAATAGGTCCCAGGTTTCAAGAGTAGGTAAGATTACTGTCTTACTTGCACAGCTTTTTTAACCCCAAGCCGGGCAAGGAAGATTTCACAACTTGGATCCACGGTGGACATTGTACGAACCAACCCACTTGGTACTCAGAAGAAAACGAGGAGAGGAAGTTATTTTTGCTTGCTTTGATCAGTTGAATCAAGTAGATGCGCATATATACACACTTACTCGAATATCATGTCGCACCTGTGCGGGAAAAAAAGTACTTAGTTTGGGGTTGAGCTGCTGGGAAATGAAATGTCAGGGAGAGTGAAATATCTGGTTCGTCTATCTACCTTTTGATTGGCTGTATTACGTCTTCAGAGAAGTATCCCTATTTCTTCATGTCTCCCTCATTATGTTTACTATGGTATAATATCATACTCTGGTGATGCGACGAGAGATTTGGCCACAAGTGCATGGAAAGTTACTTAAGAAGATCTCATATAATATTATTTGCTAGCTCAACATGCCACTTACGAGAAAATTTTTTTGCTCTTACCATCGGAGATAAAGCGTCTCATGCGCTGACAAGCCCCCTTATTCCACGACTGAATGGATGGAATAAACTTTTACGAGAACTAACAACTTTTTATGATTTCATACTACAACAGGTCGGGTGAGATTACTGTTGATGCCTTGGTCGCATGCGAAGCCCTCATATAACTTGAGAAATAGGCTCACGTGTAATACTCGCTAACGTGCCTGCCGTGTGAGACGTGATGGTACATGACAACAATCTCGTGAGGTTCATTGGACATGTCATTTCTGATTTCTCATTATCCATCACGTATGCCAGCGTAACACATCGTTGTATGGCAAATAGTAGTCCGGGATGGTAATATACAACTTGTAGTAATCTGTGGTTCGGCACCCAAGAATGGATGCAACTCTAGATATATCAAGCCCTTAAGGCTCTTCGTAGTGATACAGTGTCGGATACAAAATCCCTCAGAGCTTGGTATATACCGGTGGTGAGTGGTTGGAGGGCCGCTTAGGAGGAGTATCGTGACACATGTAGCCTGTCCCGGCGTCACTCGAAAGCTCGGGCGGCCCCGATTCCTGCAGCCTTCGTTCTTACGTTTTCAGGTCGAGGACGTGACCAACCAACATGCCCATATCACGCATATGCCTTGCCTTGCTCACACCCCATCCACAAGCCCTCACTTCCGTTGTATTTATATCTCATGGATTCATATTTCATGAAGAAGGCTCTATCAGCTTCAGCTCGCTAATCCGTAAGATGGTGTACTTGTGCTTGCTCGTGACACGCTGAGACCTCCTGTTCCGTCTCTTCGTCTTGATCTTGATCCTCAGAGGCTCGCTCTCCGTGCCAAGAACCGTAGCTCGGCATTCGAATAACTTTGAATCGATATAAGGAGTGCCTTTTAGGGTGTAGTCGCGCGATCCTAGCACAGAGGCTCGGTCTAACCTCAACACATCGCCTGGGAGCACACCGGGCATTTTAAACGGCAGGCGAATTTGATCGCCCTCGGTCACGAGATATGGGCGCCCGTGTATGTGGGCTGTGATGTAGTGTCGTGGTTGCGCCCGTAAGAGAGGAAACAGCTGGGCGAGTGATGCCGCAGCTTCGACTTCTGAAGGAGCGGTGGGGGCCTGTTTCTGGGGGTTGGGCGGTGTGCTGGGAATTGGGTTCGTGGGAGCAATCGGCGGTATTTTGCTCTGTGCTGGTGACGCAGCCAAATCGATATTTTGCATCACCGTCCTCGTCGTCGATAGAGCGCGTGACTTTGGTAATACGGAGGCAGATGGCAGGCGGGCGATAGGCGCCCTCAGCTCCAAAACGGAGCGCAGGAGTGTTCTGCTCATGGCGGCGGCGGCGGCACCTAATTGATGTGTAGAGTCGCCCAAATTTGTCTTTCCTTTACTGGTTTTCTTCGTCTGCTCCTCTAGTAGGAGGTTCGGGTTGGATGTCCTCGAGCTGCTGCTGTATCGGAAGGGTCCACTGTTCGAGAAAAATATAGTGGGGACCAGCTGCTCTGGTGGTTCACTGGGATTGGACTTCCCCAGTGGCAGGCTTTCCTATGCCTAGTACTTCTCTCTCAACCTTTCTGTGGAGCCATAAAAAGTACTAGATACCTAGACGTTAGAGCCGCCTGTAGTTCTTGCTGCTAGAGTGGGGCGCTTAAGCAGGTCCACTCTCGGTGGCGGGACAGGTGCGATAAGGGACTTTTCTCACGGTTTATCGCGACTGACGACCAGCCTACCTAATCAACCCCAAGCCGTAACGTCCTCGATAACCAAAGGCGATCAGCGGCAACGAGGACATCGACGACAACAATACGCAGACAACCATCCTAGTATTGTTCGAAGTCCCTTCCGAGGGCAAATCTACCCGCCATGCCTCAGAACGAGTATATGGAAAAGCACCGGAAGGAGCATGGAAGAAGATTGGTAGGCAAACAGCATTGCCCTGCTTCCATCCCTTGGACGATGAAGCTATGTCCGCCTGAGACCGGCCAATATTGCTAACGCCTCTTTTGCATAAAGGACCATGAAGAGAGGACGCGAAAGCGAGAGGCCAGAGAGGCACATACCCTCTCGGCCAAGGCCACCAACCTGCGTGGCTTCAGGGCCAAGAGTGCGTGATTGCGCCCCTCGGCCATGCGATTCCAATGCAGGTCGCCTCGGTTTTGCGCTTGCTGACAGAATGCCACAGTGTTCCAGCAGGAGAGACATAAGCACAAGATCCAGATGAGAAAGCAAATCAAAGCTCTGTACGTCGAAATACTACAATCCACGACCAATATGCCGCTCAATCCATACTCGATTCATAGCGGCCACGTGGACCAAAGTTACTAATGGATTCTCAGGGAGGAGAAGAATGTGAAATCTGCTGGAGAGAAGGACCCGAGCCAACCCCTCCCGAGCTACCTGCTCGACAGAAATAATCCACAACAAGCCAAGGAGCTTTCGAGCGCCATCAAGAACCGTCGTTCGGAGAAGAGCGCGAGATATAGCGTGCCTATACCGAAAGTCTCCGGCATTAGCGAAGAGGATATGTTCAAAGTCATCAATACCGGCAAGCGGAAGAACAAAGGCTGGAAGAGGATGGTTACGATGCCAACATTTGTGTATGTGACCCGATCTCCCCTATTGATGGAACTTGGGGACCGGTCGAGCGATGACGGAGGCAAACACGGATGGGACTAGAAGAGTTTGTGGCGCTCATTGGATTTGAAGGGCTTGCTATGCCCTTCTTGGGACGCATGAACTTTTCGAAGAACGTCTGGTTTTGATCCTCTGTCGTTCTTGACTTGTTGTCGAATGAAAAGTCAACCATTATTCAAGTCTCGTCCGCTAACCTATTCTTCCAGTGGTCCCGATTTCACACGTCGACCAGTTAAATATGAGCGGTTTATCAGGTTAGTCCCTCCCCGAAAATGAATTTAATTCTTCCTCTATTGAGCAATTACTAACTCTGACTGCGGATAGGCCAATGTACGCGTTCCCTTCATTTCGTCTCTTCTGTCTAATTCCCACTGACTTGCCTAGGGCGCTACGCTACAAGAAGTGCCATCTAACTCATAAGGAGCTTGGAGTGACGGTCTGCGTCCCTATTATCGGTGTAAAGAAGAACCCTCAAAACCCTACATTCACGCAGTTGGGTTGTTTGACACGTGGTACTGTCATCGAGGTGAGTAGACTTCTCATGCCATAGCATCATCATCATGTTCATTGATTGCCAGGTCAATGTATCCGAGTTGGGTCTTACCACAGCTGGTGGAAAGGTTGTATGGGGTCGATGGTAAGTTCACCCAGATGATAGATGTTACTATAAAACTTTCAGAGTTGCTAACACGATTTGCAGTATGTGAAATCTAATATCTCGCATCTGATGAGCGAGCGACCTCTCTAGGTCCTTCTATGATAAAGCAGCTAACAGTATTCGCAGATGCACAAATAACCAACAAGCCCGAACAAGACGGCTGTGTCAACGCCGTCTTGCTCACTTAATGTCGTGTTGATTAATTGAGAAACTGGAGAAGCTGGAGAAACGGGAGAGTAGGGCGGCTACATGGTATAAAATGCGCACCAATGGCGTTGTGGCGTTTTCACTTCCAATAAAAAAGGGGGCGGATGAAGTACAAGCACATTCAAAAACTTGCTAGATGTACGGATCCCCCGAAAATTAGTCATGATACCGATATATAAATTGCTTCAAAGGCAAGAGAATAGACTGCGAATTGCCTCCTAAGCTTTGATGGTTGGTTACTCTTGTGCTTCAATATGTACCTTCAAATCACACTTCTGCTTTACAGATGTAGCTGGTGCTATAGTGATTTCCTGGGATGTCGGCAGGGATGGCTGTGAGCGGCTATTTCGGAAAGGCCCTTCCCCCCCCCCCCCAATCCCTTGCTTCATTCATACTTAGCTTTACATAGACGAAATATATCCCCGATGTTGATAGCAGGACGTTCCTTAGTTATGGTATTATATTGTCACAATTCTCATATTTTCATTTAATGGAGACTTTTGAACATAGTGTATATTTAGATTTACAAATGTTTTAGTCTAGTCAACCCTATCTGATACCCAGAACAAGCGAGTGATCTTAGGTACCCTTATAGGGAAATAAAAGGACTATAGCCATGAATTAGGATAGGGCGTATTATAAGAGCCTGAACATGACTCTAGGAATCGACGCCCCGAGGGGGAAATAAATAAAACAGAGGGACAAAAAGGTCCCTTGGAGTTCCCAGTGATAAAATAAATTCGCTAGATAGATTTACAGGATGGATGCCCTAGATCTTAGATCTTCCCAATTCCACGAGTTTTTCCCAAAGCAATCGCGATACAACAAGCCACGTCGTGTAATCTATCCTACACTAAGTACTCGAGAGGCGTCGTCACCTCTCCATGAGTAATTACCCATCCATCGCTCGCTCGTCTTAATAAACCACAACAACACACTTCTTACCTAACTAATTTTCCACTATATGTTGCTCGAAAACATCGCTTTTCATCCCCGTAAGCCACAAACCACACCAATCAAGGGCCCAGTAGGATGCCCCTCTCAGTATGGAATAATTACCTAGCTTTTCCAGTTTGAGTTTTCCAACTGAAGGTATGGCGTAGACTGTAGTAAGTGAAACGGGCTGAGCCGCACTCTCCGCATTCCCAAACCCATAAAACCTTCAAGGAGGAAAAGGCTGCGCGTACTAGTTAGATTGTTTGTACACGGCGGATTTCGATGTCGAATAAAAGAATTTGTGGTATTGGTTTTCCAAAAGCCCGGTTTCAATGAGGAATTTTGACCATTTTCTACTTTCCATTTTCCATTTTCCCTGTGCCCACTGTTTCCCAGGTCCAAGCCGTGAAAGGAGGAGCGCATGGAATCTTGGGACCGCGTCGCTTGATGCCTTTTTTTATACCACATACCGGTGGCCTGTGAGTCCCGTTTCAACAATTCAACGATAAAAGCAAGCGCTGTTTCGGAAAAAGGAAACGGAACTTCGTGAAATTATATTGGAACGCACTTCGAAATGCAACGGCTACCGTCAGATTATAGCCAATTTTAGTGAATGGGAGTTGATAAGCTGAAAAGCAAGTTGAAAGTAACCCATTCTATCACATGATATGAGTGATGAGCTCTCATCACGTTGATGAGTAATCTTGTTTTCGTGCCTTTTTCTTGGTGGATATTTAGGTAAACAGACTCCTCGCAGTGAATCTAGGCGCTGAAATGCACTAGTGTAATGCTGTGTGTGGCATCTATTCAGCTTGGTCGGGTTTCTTCTGCGGAGACGTCTTCTTAGACGCAGCAAAAGGATTCGGCGGCAAGCTAGCTATACCACCTGCAGTAGGAAGTGTTGATGATGCAGTCACAGCAGCTACTTGATCTTCTGTAGGGTGCTTTGCACGAACTTGGAGACTTTGAGGATCGACCAAGCGTCCGCTAGCTCGCATTTCAAGGATGGCTTTGACCACATCCATATCTTCATGGTCTTTATCGTTAAGCAGCAATCGCTGCTTTAAGGTCATACGACCACCGTTACGCGTTCGTTCCTGAAGCGCAGCTTCACGGACAGCCGGATCATGCTTGAAACGGCACTTGCCCTTCTTGCCACAGGTTCCTCCGGTCGAATAGTACTTGCAGTGATTGGACGGGTCGGCCCGTGTGATGGGAGGAGGAGGTAGAAACGTAGTGGCAGATTTAGAGGTAGTCTGTACTTCAGGTGCTTCGTCATCCGACGAGTCTGACGAGCCGGGCGATTCGTCTGCCCGCATCTCATCCCCTTCATCGTTGGCGGCTCTTTTTCTCTTCTCAATACTTCCCTTTAGCTTACTCAATTTCTTCTCGAGCCTTTCGATCTTAGCTTTGTCCTTGTCAATCTGCGTACTTGCAGTTTTGGAGCCTTCGTCAGTTTTAGATTCAGACGACGCAGCGGCAGCGGCAGCTTTCTTGGCTTCAATGCGAGCTTTTGTGGGATAATTGGCCTTGCGTTCGGCGAGCCATGCAGCTAGATCCGGAATCCTATGTCATATCGTAATTAGTACCACTCGGACGAGCCATAGGGGCGAATTATCCTTACACTGGAGCATCTGCGCCCAACAGATCACTCAGACGCTTCTCCTCATCATCTGGGGCACCTTCTCCTTCGCTGCTCTCGTCTCCGGGTGTTAGCCCCAATGTGTTGGTCTTACGCTTCTTCTTCTTGCTATGAACCGCTGCATCAGGCTTCTGAGAAGGGTTGAAACCATGAGGTTGTTTTTGATCACGGTGATGGCGAAACTTTTCGCCTCGGCCACCGTGTCCTCCCCGACCACCTCTATTTGAATGTCCAAACCCATCACGGCCGGAGCCACCTCGAGAACCATAGCCATGAGCATTATGAGGAGCATGCGGAGACGCCGAATACGGGGTCTCAGGGGCAGGAGGGTAGCTGTAAGAAGGCTGACCATAAGGCCCCGGGACGGGACTGGACTGATAAGGCGGGCCATAGGGACTTGTATTGTGCGCGACACGGTCACTGCCGTGGTCGAAGCCCATTCGCATCGCGTTTGGAGGCATCATTGAAGTCTCCGGCTTGTGGCCACCTCGGTCACTTTGGAATCCCCCACGACCACCGCGGGTCGAATATGATGGATACGCGCCCTGGTCAGGCCAGCGCTGCGCCTGATCACTTGGATAAGGGTATGGAGGGCCATGCGAGGGCCTAGCAGATGTGTTGGGATACTGAGCTTGATACCCTGGTCCCACTGAGGGATTATACGCCTGAGGATTGTAACCAGCGGGATACGGAGGAGAAGCGTGATTGGGAACATTTTGCTGATGAGGAGGATAGTGATTTACGGTGGGAGCACCTTGCCAAGGGGCACTTGCTTGCGGTGCGGTATAATGACCACCAGGAGGCGGGGGAGCATAGTCCGATTGCTTGGGATAATAACGTGAATTGGAGTTGTAGTCATGATGACCCCCACGTCCTCGCCCACCTCCACCGTAGGGAGACGGACCACCTCGATGTGAACCTGCACTATAAGAATGTGGTTGGTTATAGGAAGGGTACTGTCCTGGGGGAGGCGCAGAAGCTGTTGGAGGTGGAGGAGGCGGCGCGTAAGGATAGCTAGCCATCTTCTATTCAGGGAAAGACTTCAAAAGCAAGCATTCGACGATTTTGAACGGTGGGAAAAAGCAAGTGTCTGAGGTTTCACATGTCGTTAGATATGTTTCAAGGTCTGAGACAAATTGTATGATGCTCGTCGAGTTAAGCACATCGATATCGTGGAATGCAGCAACTGGGGAAGGAAGACGGCTATAGTGGAACATACAGGTATTGTTGCAAAGACCGAGGCCCTTGGCTAGTAATGCCGAGGGGTTAGCAAAGGGAAAAGCTTGAATATGCGTGTCCTATGGCGAACCTCGAGACGCGACGAGCTGAGGATGGAAAGACTATCGCGTTATTGTCCCGTTATTTCGATTAAGCAGCACTCGGAAGTCGAGAGAAAATTATTGGGCAATGTATGATAGCTTTTCACTTGAGAATGCCCAGTTTCAAAACCAAAAAGAAAGATAAAAAAGGGCACAAGCCGAAGCGGGAGCCGGGGTTGTGATCGAATCAAGGAAAAGGTAAGGCGATGGAAGTGTCGGTAGATTCTGAGGACTTAGTCAGGACAATGAATGTAGTTAGTAGGTACGAAGCACCTCCCTGCAGACTAAAGTGGATACCGAAAGTGACGGGATGCACTTGCCCTGCAACCAATGCAAGCATACAAGACGCTTACATAACCCACATACTGTAGGTAGCCTGACGCTAAGTTCAGGGACCTCTCTCTCATGGTGGGGTTCGATTTTGAGAGTCTACCAAACTTCATTAATTGGACGATAAATCATGTGCACATCTTCGACTACAATATCCCACTACAAAGGACGCAAAAGATGTTCATATTAGTGAGTGAGAAACACAACATCCTTCCTCTCTCTGATAGGTCAAGCTAACCAAAAACGCCATAAGACCAAGATTGCGGATCTCGTGCAGATCCCCCCTTCGCAGTTTGAGCAGCACAGCCGTGTGGCTATTGAGAACAACATCAACGCCAAGTACTCCAACCGCGTGATACAAAAGATCGGCCTCTGCATCTGCCTGTATGATCTTCTATGGGCGTCTGAGGGACTGATAGGACATGGAAACGGTCTTGTCAATGTCAACGGTACCGTTGCCTTTTCTTTTTTTGATCTCTGCCATCCTCGAGTATGTAAGCGACATTAACTAACTCGATATTTTCGTCATAAATAGTTGAGTTTCGCATGGTTGTCTTCAGGCCCTTCAAGGGTGAAACTCTATTTGGAACAATCAGCAGTGCAGACGCAGAGGGGATAAAGAGTACGTGAGACTGGAGCCGCTCAGCGTCAAGCAACTCGTACATGTTCAAGTCGTTAAGTTAACCCATATATAGTTCGAACCGACTTTTTTGAAGAAATCTTCGTATCTTATAAAGAGCTGCCTGAAAATACCGAGTAGTAAGTTTATCCAAGAAGTTGCATGTGATTCAGGCTTGAATTTATTCACACGTCTTAGCGACCATAACGAGAAGGCTTGGGTTTGGGTAGTCGACGAGGAAAGGATGCACTACGATAAGAACGAGATGGTCCGCTTCCAAGTCCTCGACGAGACTTGGAATGACCAGCTACCCGATAGCGGAGGGCAGGAGGCCCTTGATCGAGCCAGGAGTATTTCGCCTTACGCTCTCAAGGGCAGCATGTTCAAGGAGGGACTAGGGGTGTGTTTGTGGTGGTGAGGTGATGATAGTGAGACCGTGTGATTCATTATGTGGGTTGCCAGTTATGACATGCAACGGCACGTAGTGAGCGGAAAAGGGCGACATAAGGATATTTTGGCGTTTGGGAGATGGAAAATGTAATTGCTATGGGTATGGGAAGACAACCATAAGCTCGGCTCTATTTCTATTTAGACTTGATACCCTCGAGTAATCGATCCTCTACATCATCAAGGACCGAGTAGTGCTCCACGACTGCCAGATTCTCCGCCTCCGTCTTGAACTGCTTATCGGGGTCAACACCCGGGCCAAACATTTGGGGGCCAGCCTGAGGACCCATGGCACCCATCTGCTGAGCCATTTGGTTGGCAGCTATTACACATGTGTCAGCTAGCTGGCGGTAATAGAGATCCAAGGGTTATGGTGCGCTTACCGTTTTCACTGCCGAGAATGAAGTTGAAGACGCTCTGTAAACCAAAGATGCACAAGAAATACCAGCTGATACTAGACATCCACCTGGGGTCCATCTCCCTCGTCATGACGCCAGCCTGCAGCATGCTCTTGAACTTGATAGTAATGGGGAAAGGCAGCTTGATGATGACGAAGCCACTGAAGAATGCGTTGATCCAGCTCATGATGAGAGTATTGGGGATCATCATAGCCATGTTGTTCTTCATCATGCCCATCATACCGTCCATAGCATTAGGATCCGTCATGGGGTTTGCCGGGGGCTGGCCACGACGCTCCGGGTCCTTCAGGAAAGCACCAGACTCGTAGGCGTTCGTCAAATAGTCGCGGCGCACGCGGAACGATGGGGCAGACAGCACGTGGAAGTTGGATCTTGTTGCTATGCCGTGGACCATAGCACGCTGCTCTTTCAACGACTTTGAATCGAACCTCTTCGGTACCGTGGCCATCAGGACGGAGGCGTAGTGCCGGAGGATACCGGTCAAAACCTGAACACGTATGAGCTAGGGAACAAAACGCCATGGGCAACCGGATACAGGGGAGTCACTTACCATGACAACGGTGATGGGGAACAGGATCCAGTAGCTTTTCGGGCACGCAATCAGCACCTCCCTTTTCCTGCATAGCACCAAGATAAACTCACAATAGTTGAGGATCCCTAGGGATCGTCTGCACCGGTGCTTGAGCCATTTTGCTTTACGATGGGGGCGAAGCGAGCAAATTGGTTGTCCTGAGAAATATGTTGCTCGCAACTCCACGATGTCGGTAGTAAAGACTTGGAGTTGTGGTCGGGGTGAAGACAAACCAAGCCAAGCAAGCAAGCCTCAATTGGCCCAGCCGCATTGGAAGCCTGGGCTCTGCGCAGTGCGGGTCGCGGCGCGGGGGACCCCTGATAGGGCAGAGGACGGAGCGAGAAATGCGCTCCACACTGACGGAACGAGCCACGTTCCAACTTCCACTACTAAGGTACACACACCTACGGCTCCATATACACTTACACACCAGCTCTCGTCATTCAATCCCGTGATCAGTCTTTCATTTTAATTATTATATGGAAAGGCGATCAAGAGAGACGACAAAATGACGTCCCAAGAGCGAATCACGGTACACAACTTGGCAGGTAAGCTCCAAGGTCTCTTTTGGGCTCTCAAGCAACATCTATCTAACAGACCACACCACCTCTTAGATCTAAAGAACACCTCCGACGATGCGATACCAAACTACCTGAACTCGCTCAAGTTCAAGCAGGACCACAGCCTCATCGACACGCGCCTGGCCCTTGGCTACAGCGCCTTCGCCGTCGCCGCCGCCTGCTTCCTCTGGGACTACAAGCTGGGCTTCGAGAGCACCAAGTGGTACACGGCTGCCGCCGTCGCGCTGTACTCGCTCATCAACGGCGCCTTGACGATATGGATCAGTTTCGTGGAGAAGGGCACGGTGTACCAGGGCACAGCGCCTGACGGGACGAAGGTGAGTCGACAACAATATCACAAAAATCACATCCCCTTCCTTCATTTATTTTCAATGCGCCGGACCTATCACATCCCATCCCATCCCATCCCATCCTCCCATTTTCGCATTGGAATGGGCATGGACATAACTAATCTCATCTCGACCATCGGAATTAGATCTCCATCTCAACCTCAACAAAGAAGAACGAACCAACATACTGCGTCGCCGTAGAAGTCACCCCCAAGGGCGAGAAGCAGCCCAGCAAGATCGAGTTCACCCGGTCCTTCGCCGAGTGGTTCGACGCGCAGGGCCACTTCGTCGCGCTCCCTTTCCAGATCATGCTCGCCACGACGGTACCGCTGATCGCCCAGGCTGATCCCAAACGCGCTGCCGCCGTCCCAACTTCCTCTTCTACTAACAGTACTGCTGCGTCATCCGATTTCCTAAACGTGGACTCCGAGACCCTTGATGCTCTGGCTGCTGCTGAGACGACGGGGGCTGAGAGTAGCGCCGGGGGCAAGAAGTCGAAGAGGAGAAAGGCTTGATCTTGCCTTGTCTGTTGTAGCTGAGCTTGGTTAAAAATATAAGTGAAAGAATACATGCATTGATACCCCCGTCGTGAAATCATTCTGAAGTCATCTTATGTGAAGTACCAATTTGTTCGTGATGCTATACAGTGAGTCTATTAATATATTCACTCGGACACACTCAGCGCTAGGGTCGTAATGTTGAATGCACATGCGGGTTACTTCCAAGTGCTCACTTGTTTAATTTATTTATGATGCAAACTATATAACACATAACTCACTTAAGCTGTTCGTACAGTTGGCTCACCCGTCCCCATGTTCCACTCCCTATCATCGACTAATCCAACTCTAACCGGCCAACTCCCTTCAATCAAGATAAAGATGCAGGCCGGCGGCTATGGTCTCAAGATCGATATACTAGCCCAGTCCCTCCCAAGCCTGCCTTGCCTTGAGCGCCGTGCGGCGAATCTCTCTAACCGAGTCCCCGCAAGCAGCCGCGAGGGGGCGTAGCAAGTCCCTCCGATGCGGCAGGAGAAGGTGATTATCGTATTTGCTCTCCGTGAGTTTCTGGCAGAATTGCAGCGTGTGCATGCGCGTGGCGATGGAGTCACGATCTCTAGCGCTAGACGCGTTGCGCGCCGCGCCGTAGATGGCGATCAAACCCTGGATCAGGGCACTGAGGTGTCCCCGGAGCTCCTCGGGATCTTTCTCGAGGGTATGGAGGAGGACGGCAAGCAGCGAGTCGGTCTCCACGCCTACTTTGAACGTGGATAAGGATCGGATGCCGATTCGCACGATACGGGCCGCTTCGGAGGCGTAAATGTTATAATCCAGATGGCGCAGGATCGAGAATATCCCAACGGCGCGATTGACGGCCTCGCACTCGTCTACTCCCTCCGCTGGGAAGCAACGGTCGAGGTACGGGACTACATATTTGTGGTAGAACCATCCGGGACCAAGTTTCTTCCGTATCGGGTGGTTGATCTCCGAAAGGGTCTCCCGAGGCATCACCAATAGCCCCAAATTCTGTGCAAAAAGTCTGCCCATCGACACATCTGACGGCCCATTCTCAATGATGAGGGCAAGTAGTTGGTTCTGGTCCGGTGCTGTGAACGGACGGGCTATATCACCGGCTAGGTAGTGTAAAACGCTGCGGAATGTTCGGAGTTTTGGGTTGGTGTCGGTGGCATTATTATCCTGTCCTATCGGATTACGTATTTCAGAGATGAGGAACTCTTGTGTCTGCTGCCGCTGTTTGAGGAGAGAACTGTTATTTTTCGCATCAAATTTGTTCGACAGGACACAGAGCAGAGCGTCCATCACGGCTCTCGCTGCCTCCGAACATGGCATCGGTGTAGCGATTAAGGCAGTGATCAGGTTGTTGAGGACAGGTATATGTATCTGATAGAATCTTGTTAGAAAAGCTACGCAGGTTAACAACTGTGAACAATTAGCTATACTCACGTCTGTCCGTATTGCCCCTGGCCATAGTCCTTGTATGATACCCAGCGATAGCGGCGCGGTTCGAAAATTGTTTGTAGGGCTGAGACTCGATGGCAGTACTGATTTCTGTGCCAAATCTTCGCTCTGCGGATGGAAAAGACCAAAAGCTTCGTAATATAGATCGAGAGATTTCTGCTCTTCTTCGCTGAATGTTCTGATTACCGATGTTGCCAGTTGGCCCAATTGGTTCAAGAGAATATCTTCCCTTAAAACTATGGCAGGATCGCTCCCATTCAAGTCTTCGCTGAGAGCTACAGCCGGGAAGTCGCTGGAACACGCGTTCGCGGTTGAGACAGCCGTGAACCGACGATACAGCTGTTGAATTACGAAGAGGTAGTATGCACGCCGCGGCCGGTTGGCTCTCAGCTCTTCGGACGACAGCGATTCGATCTTTCCGGGTTTGTTACGATCGACTCTAGGAGCGTCGTTGGTATCAAATAGGTGTTGTAGTTCCTGAAATTTATCCTTTGTGAGCTTCGAATTATCATCCCACATTAACCCTTGTTTCAAAGCTCGCTTAAGTGTCAGATGGATCGCGTCAATGAAAACTAGGATAAATTTAGGATCCGCTCGTTGAGACAGCATCCATTGTAGGCTTTGAAGGAACATGTTGACCAAAGCGGTCTCATGGGACCAACATGCTTCAGGGTCCAATTTTCCGGAATGGACTATTCTGCATAGGACGGCAGACACGTTCCGGATCTGTAAACTCAGGTCTTGTGTTTGAATCTGGTATGCACTCTGAATAGAGCGTAAGTATTGTAGCAGGAGGTACTCGAATGATGGTGGATAAAGGGGCACCGCATTCTTCAGGGCCTCTTCGCCTGCGTTGAGTAGCTCCTCGGGTACGATCTCGTCAGCTGAGTCAAGATATTTACGACTCTCAAGAGGATAAATGACGACTGGTTTAGCAAGTAACCCGATGATTGTTTCACAGGTAGAATCTGAGCATAGCCGTTGAGCTTGGCCGTTTCCGCTGGAAACCTGACCAACTAATACCCCTAGGCCCTCCATTGCTTCCGTCAAGATGCCAACGTATTCGAGAGGTGCGGAAGGTGCACAATGTTCCTCCCATAGCGGTGAGTATAAGTCGCTGAATAACGAATCACCAAATAAGTCATCTGAAAGGAGAACCCGTTCTTCAGACTGGTACCGATTGAAATCTAAGTCAGGAACAAGGTGTAACCGTAACTTCACTATCGAGCCCGTGAGGGCTATAAGATGTCGTTTATGTATGATAGAAGTGTTGTGCTTGATCGTTTTCTTTATATGCTCTAGGGCTCGAGGTACCAGCAGCGCAAATGACTGGGGGTTTGCTCCAACGACGGCGACGAGGAGACGCCCTGCTTGCGCTGTATACTTCGAATCTGATATATCTTCTTTCAGATCTTTCCAGACGTTGCCCAGGAAAGATTGAGCACGGTCTCCGTCAATACGTTTTGTGAGGGAGCACAAAACTTTGAGAGTAGCCTTGATAATATCTTGAATTTCGCCATTGCGGACTTCATACTTGAGCGAGTTCCAGATATGATCTGCATGAGGCACAATACTTTGCTCCGGATCATCGTAGCTTGCAAGACAGGTGTCGAGAGTAAGCAAAATATCCACCTTGACAGCGACCGTCTGGTCAACCTTGTCTAATTTGTCTATAAGAAATGGAATAACAGAACCGGCCACGCGGTGATGCGCCGAAAAGCAGGAGCGCAGTGCTACCTTCAAGTCATCGGTAGTTACAGCGGTTGGAACTGCCGAAGCTCTGAGTGATATGGGGAAGTAGGCAGAAAATGCCTTGAAGATGTTCAAGGTAATTTCCGCCGGTGGGTTAAAATTCAAAAGGAATCGTTTCAATATAGCGAACCAGACCATGAGGTTCTCAGGGTCTCTCTCATTTCGGCACAAGTTAAGGAGGGCGGCAATAAACCCGTTCGTTTGGTCTTGCCAATGCTCCGATCCATAAGCGCGAGAGAATATCTCTAAAACGCTCTCGAAAAGATGGTAGATCTCTAAACGTGTCTGGGGGGACTGCAACTTGAAATCATCCTCTAGCCTACAAACGCTGTGAAGGATCTGGTCGCCGAGAGCAGGCTGAAAGTGTTTCATTGCAACGAGCTGCCTCAACGCCTTCGCGGACGCTGTGACACCGGCCTTGTGGTCATTTTCGAAGAGTGAACAAAAGAAGGTGACGAGCAATTTGACTTGATCAGCACTCAGGGTATCGTCTCTCCTCGAAAGAACTTCCAGAGTACTGGCGAGAAAGTTCAGCGCCTTAGCCCTTGAAATGAGATCATCGTCGCCTGACGACTGAAGCCATCGCTGGACAGACGCGGCCCATTGGCCAACGGTGACCCTCTTGTTGGTGGAATCCTCAATAGCTGGCATGGTATCAGAGATATTCCAGCCATTTGGCGAAAATAGGTGGAACACTCACCTTGAGCGGCCTGTTCAGAAATCTGCTGTAGCTCATCATTGTCCGCAAGCACATATTTCAGAGCAAGCTCGTCAAACTTGGGGGCCGCTGCCATGTTGCTAAGACAAGGCAACCTGCCGGATATTCCCGGCCTATGCCGTATGGAGGCTCCGTAAATGCGTGAAGGTTTCTTAGAGGTTGCGATTTCGGGAGTGGTGATAGTTAATGTTACTTTGAAGCGGGCGCCCTATTATGTCTCTACCGCCTGAAAAGTCGAATATCTCCTCAAATCAGTAGCAAATATAATGTCAAAATTTGGGAGTGTTACATTGGCAGAGCTACCAAGCGTGATTAGAAGGTGTATGCTATATCAGCCAGGTTGATGCAATGTTAAGACTACAAGATGCGTAGAGCTGTACTCAGGTACGAAGATACATGACCCCGCCATGGAATATTCCGATAACAGGGCCTTATCGCTGGTCAGACGATGCAGCTATTCCTAAAGTAGTAAGAGGGGTAATGATGAGGGACAGGCTGGGTCAGAAGGGCAAAAAAAAAAAAAAAAGACCTGGAGCAATCATTTGCTTGCTCTAACTCTCTGTGACCACCTACTTAGAGGTACTGTAGACCAGCTAGGTTAATTAGGTTCATAATGAGACAGACTGGACGGTTGTTAGTCATTAATCCCTCCACTCCAGATCTACCTATCCCATCTCGCGGCTATTCTAGATTTTTAGTGTCTGACCTATTGCCCTAGACTGAACGGTCATTTTCAATTCTTCTTCAATCGCCTTCCGCATTCGTTGACCTTCTCTGCGAAGCGTGCTTTTTACTCCTTTGATCGCTGTAAAGGCCTGGGCTAGGGAATCGGAGACTGCTTGGGGTGCATAGAGTAGAGCAACTCAAGGTGAGGGTTTTCATGTCTAACCTCAACCGTCTCACTTCCCTCTCACTCCCATTTTCAAGATACATGTATCGTAATTGCATTTTTGAAGCCATGAATCCTGGGATCTTTTTGACACGGGCCTATGTTACCCGTACTAGTCTTGCTTACTAATAAGATGATATTCTACATAGAGAACTATGGCCTCCCAACAAGATGTACCCAAGACTTGCAAAGTCATCCTGGCTGAAACTATCGCCAAGGGGCTATTGGCTGAAGTCACAGGCACCTTAAAGTCGATACAGCAGGAGACAGAGAGAAAGCCAACCCTGGTGGCCTTCCTAGCTAACGATGACTCGGCTGCTGTGAAGTATGCCGAGTGGTCTAAGAAGACGTGCGAGGAAAAGTAACGTCATTCCCTCCGTTTGCTTGCTTGACTATGTCAACTCACGCGTGAGATCGCAGCGGCTTCCACTTTGACTTGCGTCAAGTCGAGAAAGAAACACTGGAAGAAGACATCATGGCCGCCAATGAAGACAATAAAGTCGACGGTATCATTGTCTATTACCCCATCTTCCCCGGCAATCCAGCCCACGACAAGTACATCCAAGAGACCGTATCCCTGGCCAAGGACGTTGAGGGTCTCTGCCACAAGCACATCTCCAACATGTACCACAACGTGCGGTATCTGGACCCCCCACAGAACCTGAAGAAGTCCATTCTGCCGTGCACGCCACTCGCTGTTGTCAAGATTCTGGAATATCTCCAAATCTACAATTCTATCCTTCCTTACGGCAACCGGCTGTTCGGAAAGACCATCACCGTTATCAACCGGTCCGAAGTCAACGGTCGGCCGCTAGCTGCTCTTTTAGCGAATGACGGCGCCACAGTATATTCTGTCGATTTGACAGGTGTGCAGGTCTTCACCCGCGGCCAAGGAATCCGTGCACCCCGTCATCAAGTCCAGGATAAGGAGGGCTGGACACTAGAGCAGTGCATCCCCATTAGCGACGTGGTTATCGGCGGTGTGCCATCAGAGAATTACAAAGTCCCTACCGAACTTATTCGCGATGGCGCAGTGTGCATCAATTTCTCGTCTTATCGGAACTTCGATGGTCCTGCAATCAAGGAGAAGGCATCGATATATGTTCCTTCGGTAGGAAAAGTCACTATCGCTGTACTGTTGAGAAACCTTGTCGTAAGTCATGCTCCGATTTCGACGTCGCATTCAGGAAGTGGCCGCTAACCGGAGATAGCGCTTGATTGCGAACCGCCCGTCGACGCAGTCTGCCTCGGAAAGCACTCTGAAGGCCAAGAGCGAAGCTTTTGTAGAGGGGTGAAATTCAGAATACTCTAGATCGACGGAGAGTTGTTTCAGTTGTTTGATACTCGTGGAGTTTGGTGAACATACAGGAATAGAGAAAAAATGATGCCAAAATAGCCAGTTGCAATTACTTGTTACCAGTCAAATACATGCATGTTACCAACATGGGATTTTGAAGCAAGCATTGCTTCTTCGGGAGCAATGCAAGGACGTTGATTGGTCAATGGCTCCTACAACAGTTGACTCTACTACTGAGCGCTTGACTCCTCTGGTACAGAAACCACTACTGCCAATTTCTCAGCCAAGTAAGTTTTCGATCGTTTTCACTTGCTAGACAGAGTTGCCACTCCTGATGGTTTGCTATTCCTATAGATGCAGGGTAGTTGCCATGCAGATATGCGAGACCATCCATCGGCATCAATAACACCTTAATTCGCTTCCACCCATTCTCATACTCGGGCAGCGAAGAGTCGGTGACAATGACGAGGAGGCTGAGCGGTGTAAACTGACTGGTCTTACTGGTGAGCACTTGGTGACAAAGTTTAATGCGCCAGCCAAGAGAGTCCAAGAGCGGTCAATTGAGTATTCGCCCGAGGGTTTTTGAAATCGTCTCACACTCTAGGCAGCACACGGGCGTCCGTGCGACGATCGAGAGCGCGTCGCGCCTGTCGCCTTGACGTGAACCAAAGTCAGCGTCATGGAGCAGATTAAGATGGATAGAATGGGGTGTTCTGCCTGGCCTGCCTAGTTCCGGGGGCGACAGACGACGCCAGGTCAGCAGACCACGCGAGGGACGATGGGGTTGGACCCTTGTTAGCTGGCAGGCTACAGCGGGGCATGCCTAAAAGGAAGCGCGCCAAGCTCCCAGCTCTTCTCCAGCTCTGTACCAAGGTTTGTACTGGATGTGGTGTTGCTAGGGGGGGCATCAGTAGACAAACGGTCATAATATATATATAATCCCTTCTTCTCGCCTGTTCAGTCGTTACTTTGTTGTTGTCTGTATTGCGATCTATGTCTATGGCTTTGTCACTGTCTACCTAGCAAGCCATCCTTTTGTCAACCCCACTATTCCAACATATAATATCACTGACCCTATAGTCGGCTTCTTGTGTCCTTTGGCTCAGCAGTTCACAATTCGTCTCCTTCAGGATTCTAGTCGCGTCTATTCTTCATATTAAAGAGAATGAGTACATTACAGCTCCCCAAGCTCCCAGCCGCTCACAATGAGTTGGTTAACTACATCGCCAAGCACCCGGATGTGCCCATGACGGAGCTCATGGAGCCATACCGCCAATTCGAGGCCAAACTGCGTGAAATGTACGCTCAGGAGCGTAGCAACCTAGTTCTCGAAGATCCATATCTCAATGTTCTCCCCCTATTCACCAAAGATACCCCGGCCATTCAGACTCGGGCTCGCAACCTTGACGACGAGACCCAGGAACAGAAAGACAAGTATATCATGCCCCTCCCCGAGGACAAACGCCGCCCAAACGGATCGCCCGCTGTTGTGGAGTCTCTCAAGGAGTTCCGTCATAACTTTGGAGTCTTCTCAGAGTCATCTCTGTCTGAAATGGACTGGGATAACGTCGTTGCCGCTGGATCCTCTGTTGTCAACACTCTTCTCCCAGTTCCCCCGGAGTTCAAGAAGTCCAAGAGAGCACTGCGCCAATATTATCGTAAGCAGATGTTTCATGACTCCCTCAATTGTAATAAGCCCAGAAGTGATGACATATAACTAACTATCTGGTTCAGATGAGCAATTTTGCCCGGCCTCTGATGTTGATCTTTTCTTGTATGGACTAAACGAGGAGCAAGCTATCGAGAAGATCAAAGATATTGAAACTCGTGTTCGCGATGCTATCCTGTCTGAGGTGACTGTCGTGAGAACGAAGAATGCGATCACCATCTGTAGGTTCTCAGTTACCTACCTCAGGAGTGGCTTGGCCAATGCTCAATTCTTGTAAACAGGCAGCCAATACCCAACTCGTCACATCCAGGTGATTTTGTCAAATTCCGTCATTTCTTCTCGTACTTACAACTCCAGATCGTCCTGCGTGTGTACAAGTCTGTCTCTGAGATCCTTACTGGGTTTGATATTGATTGTTCCGGTGCGGCTTAGTAGGTGGTCCCGTTCTCCTCCCTACACTGTTCTTTTTCGTTCCCTTATGCCTCGACAAAAACAACGGCGCTTATTTTAAAGGCTGCAATGATGTCTCAGAAACGTCCGAAGGCTACTAGATATCCGGATATTACAACTAACCTGGAGTGGCATAGTGATGGGAAACAAGTGTACACTACTCCACGAGCGCTTGCATCCTACATTACCCAGATCAACCCAATTGATCTCAGCCGAAGGAGTCCATCGTACGAGAATCGACTATCGAAGTACAGTCATAGAAATTTTGAAGTTTATTGGCCAGAGCTTGACCGTTCTCGTGTGGATCCCACGATCTTTGAGCGGAGCTTCCAAAGGACGCTTGGACTTGCTAGACTGCTGGTTCTTGAACGCCTTCCGACTACGAATGCCCGCGAGAAGTACCTGACGAAGCGAAGAGAAGAGCGTGGGCGCCCCGAGATGCCTCAGAGATTTCAACATCGTCTTTACGGTAACATCAAAGATGTTAGTCCTTCTCCCTAAATAGCAAACTCTGTTGTCGAACCAGACCCAATAGTTTATAAAGAGACTTACTGACTTCTCGCCAGATACACGAGGACGAGGTTGCCGACTGGGTGGACGAGGATGAAGTGTCTAACTACCACACATTCACCGTTCCGTACGGGCAAAAGTTCCATGCAAAGAAGATCGAGAAGTTGTGCTACACTAAGGACCTATGTAAGTGCAATTTTCCCGTGACAGAACTGATCGAGCTCTATTCCCTCTCTTACCAAATTTACTGACGTATCATAGTGCTTAATGCTGAATGGAACCAGCCCAAGGAACGAGAGGTTTATTGTAAGTGGCACCAGTCGCATTATGCACTTACAAACTCCCTTCAGGTGCCTTAAAGATACGATGGCCTATTTTAACTCTTGTACAGTGCACAGGCATCCCGCGTTCTTTGGACGAGTCGAAGATGTGAGTCTCTAAGTTGACCATGGGGGCGCGTTTTGCTAACAGCTTTGCCTAGGTCATTGGTGATTGTTGTGGTACATGCCCAAAGCCCTATACTCCGGAGGAAATTGAAGTTTCTGAAAAGGAGAGCGAAATGTATGTCTCAGGAAACGTGTCCTTCCGTATT
Organism: Xylaria sp. MSU_SB201401; assembly: GCA_002288965.1. Taxonomy (NCBI): domain Eukaryota; kingdom Fungi; phylum Ascomycota; class Sordariomycetes; order Xylariales; family Xylariaceae; genus Xylaria; species Xylaria sp. MSU_SB201401. Next base: position 9,369 of record NPFG01000208.1, on the reverse strand, counting down.
GATGATCCCGGACGTCAGCAGATCGGCTCCTTCAATCCTCTTACTGAAGACGACTGGACGGAGATGGCCTATGTGGGCAACACAGCTCGCCTTTGCCAAGCTATCGTCGACGAGGATCTCGAACACGTCGAAGACTGGCTCTCACAAGAAGGAGCAGACCCAAACACAAGGGACTACACTGGTAGAACACCACTTCACTTGGCTGTGACTAGTTCCACTCCTGCTATTGTCAAGTGTCTGGTCGATCACGGGGCAAGGCTTGTCGCTCGTATTGCTGATGGGCGAACTGCACTGCACCTTGCTGCTGCACGTGGCAACATCGAGATGGTCAAGATTCTCCTTGAGAAGAGCAATGCGAACGAAGAAGAGGAAGAGGAAAAGAAAGATCAGCGCCGCAAAGCACGCCAGGAGAAGACTAAAGTCGACACTGGCTATGCCCCAGCTGACGCTGAATTGGCTGACGATGATAGCTCAGAGGATGGTGATTCGGATGGCGAACTCGTCGATGATAAATCATCGGATGATGGCGTTCAATCCATTGCTACAGGTTCATTCGTTAAGGTTGAGAATAAAGACGAGCCGAAGACGCCCGAGACTATCCCACTCGATGATGACCGGGTGAGTATAATATTATCTATGTTGAAGCTTTCAGTTGAAGGTTCTTTCTCGATACGAGGCTATGTAATGCTAACGAGATTCGGTACAACACCAGAATGATCCGGACTTTTACAAGATCGATGCAATTGCCTGGGACTCGAAGTGCTCTCCCCTTCATCTGGCAATTATCGGAGGGCATTGTGAAATGGTCAAGCTACTGTGTCAGGAATTTGGGGCCGATGCCCTTCTCCCTGTTAAGATCGGTGATGGATCTTACGGCAATCAAAAAGCTGCCATTCTGACGCTGGTGCTTGCTCTTGCACTTCCACTCGACCAAGCAGCCCGCATGTGTGAGACACTTCTGAGCCTCGGAGCTACCTCTTCCCAAGCAGATATGACTGGTATCACGGCGTTCCATCGCTATATTCGGGTGAGTGGCTTCATCAATAGATTGCTCTATGGTTCATGTGCGGGTTTACTTATCTAATGTGCTGTACAGAAGAATAACATGAATATGATTGAATGCTTGTGGGAAAATGACAAGCTCGGTCTCAAGACAGCCATCAATCATGTAGCTGTGGACGGATCTTACTGGAGGATGAATGCTACCAGCCCTCTCATGACGGCTATTGACGAGAACAATCCTATCCTTGTGCTCAAGCTACTCGAAGCTGGGGCAAAACCAGATCTCGACTTTGATAGCTGGTTACAAGGCGCGAAAGTCTCGCCCCGAGTAATGCTCGGTGTAAGTTTCACCCGCGATTACACAGCCGTGCGGGACCTACGGGATAGCTACTGATCTATAAAATTGTTAGGACTTCGATTCAAATCAAAAGAAATTCCAAGAATCAGCGGAACAGCCCCTGCTGATAGCGATTCGATCTGAACACCCAGAAGTAGCATTAGAGCTCCTCGATAAAGGAGTTGACCCAAGTCCAGTTACCAAAGCCAGCTGGGATGTGATTAATAACGAGTGGGCGCGTCGTCATAATGTGGGCGAGACTGCTCTCGATGTCGTGTGGCATCTACTGAGAGAATTGCGAAAATATGATGGTGAGCAAGCAGGAGTTGAACTGCGGAGCAGGAGCCACAGGCGTAACCGTTTCAACGCCTCGTCTGCCCCTGAAGCGCCACGTGGAACTGAGGATTACCTATCCCAATTCTCAGAAGGTACCTAGTAAGTACTCCTCGAATCCCACTCCCGATTACTTCAAAGCCCCACAAGTTTTGGTCAGGAAAACCAAACGATAAAGCTTAGGCTATGTCCGAATAATACTTCATTGTGATATCAATTACTGACCATTTTGTTGCAGTCAGCACTGGCTTGTCTCTAATGATATCGAAAGGAAGATGAAAGACTATGAGTCGGACTTGAAGAGCCTTGACGAAGAAAAGAAGAGGGTTGCTTCCCTAGAAGGCGTTGTTGAGAAAAAGGAGGCTATACAAGGTGTCATCTCGCAGCTCGAAAAGGTCGAGGCGATGCTTCTGGGAAAGGGCGCAAAAACCTTCAAAGAGCTGTATCCGAAGATTGAAGCGATGCCGCAGAACCCGAATGATGAAGATGAAGAGGAACCCGAAACCGAATATAGCTTCAAGTTCAGCTTCCGGGGTGTGAAAGATCTCACCTCGGAGAGGGAAAACGCATATATCAAAGTGTAAGTTGAATCTTGACACCCTTCCGTCAAACATGGTATTGTTTGATATCCAGCTACTAACTTAATTTAGTTTCGAAGCGGCCTGGTCTGGAGATATTGAGACAATCAAGTCACTTGCACTGGTTCCATGGGGCTCTGAGGCGATAGAGCCACCTCTGAAGATAGCGGTGTCGGATTTGGAAGGCAACAACCCGTTCTCACTTGCATTCCTTAGAGGGCACTTTGACACCGCTAAAGCTATCCTTGAGATCGTACAAGCACAATGGTCACCGACAGATGAGGAGATGGCGCGGTTCAAGATGTCCAAGTTCGAGGATGAAGAAGATTCTTATCAAGATTCAGAAGCCAGCGATAGTGGAAGCGAACCTGAGATCTACAAGGAGATTATCAACGAGCAATACACGATTGATAATATCGGCCAGGTGTCTATGCAGGTCAAGAGCAATATTCTTCCCTCGGCCGTTCTCGAATGGAAGGTTCCAACGTTCGCGCTGCGCGACGACGAAGTCAAGAAGCTCTATACACAGAGCCTTCTCAACTTCTCGATATCTGAGAACGATAGCCAACGCTTCAGTTTCCTCCTTGACATGCACAAACTGTTCGTCAAGAAATCAGAATATGAAGATGACTCCAGCAAGCTCTACGCCTTCCCAAAAGCCGAGTTCGAATACGCAATCCACCACGGACGCATTGATATGCTTGCTGAGGCTATCCGGCGGACTGGTGCGGGCATCCCACTGGAGGAACTCGTGAAGAAGAGTGGGACTGAGATGAAGGTCAAACCCCGCTACTATCAAGGTCTGACGGTTTACGGGAAAAAGAGAGCCGACTGGGCTTTGGCTGGCCGTAACCTCGTGGTCAAGTCCGCAGGTATCCAGGTTCCGCCTTTGCTTACAGCGGCGTTGTCAGGGTCGGTTGAGTCGGTCGAATGGTTCTTAGGAGATGCGCCCATGAGACACTATCGAGAGTTCGGCACGTCCACGGTTGCCAAAGAAGACCCACGGCTAAAACATCTCAATGAGTCTCCCGGCGGGTTTGATCGAGCTATCATGAAGTGGCTCAGTGTTCAGAGTAAGTCTTACCTTGTAAACTGAAATCAGATTGCTAATAATCGAGCAGACGACTATGTTATCCACTGCGCTGTACTCGGCCCCGTCGGGAAATCTACCAACAGGCTTATTGAGTATCTGATCAAAGTGTGCCCAGCATCCTTTGAAGCCAAGTCGGAACTAGGCTACACTCCGCTATACTTGGCTTGCCTGATGGGGAGAGTGCGGTTCGCCAAAACGCTGATAGATGCCGGGGCTGACCAATCAGTTAAGGACAAGGAGTTTAACAATATCATTCATGCATGTGTCACAAACAATCCGAATCTTGACCTGCTGCGGCAGATGCTAGATCTTTTCGATCCTCAACTAAGGGCCCATATGTTCCGCCAACGCAACAACCTGTCACATGGCGGCGACACGCCTCTTCACATGTGGATGAAGAACTCTTACATCCCAGCGGGAGGCCGGCAGAGTTGGAGTGACAGGAATGACACCCATGTGAAGCTTCTTCGTCTTCTCCTTGAGTTCTCGAAAGGCGAAGAGCTAGAGATTCTGAACGGATCCGGCGACACGGTTCTTCACACAGCAGTGCTGCGATCATTCGCGGACCACGCACGTGTCATCCTGGAGCAGAACCCGAAGCTCCTCTACCGCGAGAACACTGTCGGCCGTACGCCAGGCGAGATTGCCTACGATCTGTACACCAACTCCAAGGTGGCGGGTCTCGATTCCATCGAGATCAGCATCAAGCCATACAAATACCTCGTTGAAAAGAACCCGGAGGAATTCCTGCCCAAGGCGCAGCATAAGAAGTCGAGCATGGATGCCACCTGGGACGTGGTCCAAGAGCACCTCGCCAAGACTGAAGGCAAGCGCCGCCTTGTGAGTCTCAACGAAGCTAATGACGTCGCGCGTCGCTTGGGCGAGAGATACTCGTGGCAACGGTATTATACGAAGAGAACGACGAACCGGAACAATGAGGATGAAGCTAATGACGATAAGAACAAGACGGAGGTTGACTTTGTCACTCATAACTACAATGCTGAGAGACGCAGAGCTTGGTATGTTGAGAGGGAGGTGCCTGGAACTGATTGACGAATCGCGGCAATACTTCGTTATTAAGAGCTGGTAGTTATCATAGATGTTGCTCCTTCTTTAGCAAAGGAGTAGTTGGGCAATCCTCCTGTAGTCAATTCAAGGAATAATAAGACGTCAACTACCCAACCCGTGCCAAGTATCCGTCAGCCCAATGCCCACTGTAAAAAGGGCCAAGCTAAATCGGCAGTGTTCAGTCGTCCTGCAGGCGGCTCTGGCTGGTTAGGGTGCCTAGAGGGTTTAGTACTAAGTCTCTAGACAACAATATAACGAGGAGCCGTTTCGTTCGTAGTAGCTTATGCATAATACTTCCATTATCCCTCTTAAACCAAGTCAAGATGGCCACCCGAAATCCAATAACCATGGAACAGGTAAACGAAATAACTTCTTCCATCACTATATGAGAGTCTCACAATACGCTAGTCTACCACGGATCTGTTGGGGACTCGAGAACCGGCGAGGATTGCCGTCTATCTAAGAACGAAATCGTCTCTCTATTCATTGACGCATGACCAAGTAGTTCGCGATACGTGCGCCTCTCTGGACGTCCCTTATGAAGAGTCGACTCATTGCGATACAAAAGTGGCCGAAGTTAGACGTATTAGTCTTCGATATTTTCTACGACAACTACTATCTAGACACTGCACACCACAAGGTAGATCTCCCAGTATTGCTAGTAGACTACGGCAAGGCAAGCTCCGTCGTTAGAAAAACGGGCTATGCGTTCAGTGAGATGATTAATGCGCACGTCGCAACGCAACACAATTACCACGGCTAGAACGCCGATCCTCCGTGCTTCAAAGACTAAACAGCTCGGAATCCGCCCAAGTATTATAAGAATCCTCGAGATATCACAATATTATAAAAGCTAGCGTTACATCGAAATTCTATTAAATAACCAGTTCCTATGCGGCTCAGCCTTTGGTTTAGATAGCAATCTAGCGCTACTTTGCGTTTGGAGGAGTGCAGCTCAGCTCCCTGTAGGGTGGTTCGCTTGACTTGCCCAACGAAATTGTAGAGTAGTCCCCTATTCGGTACCTAAGTAGTGACAGAGGGCTTTGCAACGCACGTATTGGATCATATTAGCTGAAAAAACTCATTTTGCCGCACAAGCGCAACAAGGTACCTAATTTGAAGCCGTAGTTATCGCGACTGGGAATAACCACCACTCCGATGTATATATCTGAGAATAATAGGAAATCTCTTTTAGATAAATTATAGTTTTCATCATTGAATCATCAGGGCTATAAGTCTTTAAATCTGTCTAACTCGGTATAACCGTTTCATACGGTCTGGTGAATCCCGGCTTTAAGGAAATGTGCGGTATATGGTTCTGTTTGTCTTTTGGGTGTAACGAGGTAGTGTCAACATTGCTTGAGAGTTAATCATGAATAGCCGCAGATCCACATTATGCGACGATAACATCGAACTTGGGCGATGGGGCCACAACTTCGGATACATCGAAGACAGGGGCTTCGCGGCAAAACAAGAGTGCGCTTTCTTCTTTGTATACTGCCGTAGCAATCGCCAACCGGGCTTGCCAGTTTCCATACGCTCTGGCTATACTCGTTGACTTTGAGAGGTCAAAAAATTCGTCCCATGAATCGATGGAGATGAGACCTTTCAGATCCACCTGCGCGGTCCTCTCAGTTTAATGCGAGCACTCTCCCATGAGCGTAACATACTTACTGTCCAACATGGAGATAATGTCAAGGTCACCGACGTGTCTACCTTTATCATTGATGGACACCAACGACTCGACCAGAATCACCAATCTGTCTCGCAAGCCCCTAACACCGACATCAACAGGCATCTCAAAGTCAGTAAAAGATAAATGTAATGACGTGCTTTGGAAATTGTCCTCAAACTGTCCGTTGAAAGGCGCATGATTGATTAGGTGCCAAGACTTTAGCTCGTAGTCCATGAGTTTAGGGTTAGATGGTGGGATAAGAAACGTCATCTCAGGACGACCAAGATTTCCAAAAACTCTGCGAATGGGATGCCCACTCGTGTCCTCCGAAGGATCTGAAACTAGGCCGGACGCAACATAGATCGAGTCTCCCGTAGAGAGTGCTATTACCTCCTGCAAAGTCTCTGGGTGAATGATTCATAAAGTTCACGTGCGAAAACTAAAGCTTTAAATGAGCGTGACTGTTGGGTCTCCACAGACGAGTCGCCGTCTACTGTGTACCTCCACCAGTCTTCAAGGTAAAAACGAATCTTCTCAACGTCCAGGGAAGAATTAGCTAGAACAACTTCGATTACTTGGAGAGATGCGGGACATCCTAATTCGTTGGGTGAACAACGCCTATTATGGACGTCATTCTTTTTAAATATCGAAACTCCGCCTCGGTCTCCGAGCAGAAAATCGTAAATGACCGAATCGCTGAGCATGAAGTGCCACTCGTCAAGATGTTGGAGTTCAGTTCGCCGGAGAAAGCAACAATCTCCTCAGAGCGATTCGATCTTTGAGGCGTAGCACAAGCTGCAGTTGTCCGGGAGCTCACCGCCCTCTCCACATCTTTCAAAGTGGCGTCTAGAAGCGCAGCGGCTCAATGACTCAAGCTCTATATGGCAAGATAAAGAGCATGGAGACCTGTTCTCTGCACAGACACACACAGGACCACTTTCCGATACACAGCTACAGTTAAATACATTGCAGCTTGTCTCGGTCCCGACAGAGTCGCTGACTATCCAACGACAATGTCCCAGTGTAGGCCCATGGCACCGGCGCTTTGCCAACGGCTCGCCGTTGCCCCGAGGCGTCGTCGACTGCGGTAGGGCTGTTGCTAAGCAATAAATTGGACGGTTGCTGCCGTGCGCCTTTTGAACATATCTAATGAGCTCAGACCGAAAAACGGAGGATTTTCTTCCGGGCTGTTTAGAAAGGAAGCACAATGTGTCATTCCTAGCCTAAGTGGCTTTTCGGCTTGGCGGCGTTCTGAGGGTTTGGTACTTTTATAGTGCACGGCGGCGTCGGCAAGATACTTCAACCAGGAGACTGAAGACAGGGATTTTTCGACGCGACTAGAAAGAGAAATGATAAACTTGCAACATTTCTCAGTGTCGTTGCAGGCTGTGTCCCATTGTAAAAGCACTATTCCTAAGATAATAATCTAAAATTCCGCCATTGTGATTCGAGAGGTTTCTGACGAAACATGACGCTCCGCAATCACGGGAGGAGAGTAATAGCGCATGCGAGAAAGGGGCAAGGACTAGAAAACGCCCTCCTTGTTACTTCCTACACCATGAGCTGATATAGTGATAAGTCCTCCGTTCATGAATTCGTCATTTTTATCAATGGCTTTGTCTTGTTAACCAAGACTTCCATATCAGGGTATAAATGCCATGATGATATTGCCAACAACACGGCACGGTCTCGAACCTGCTGGGGGATCCCTTGTACCAGACATTCCATTGCGCGCATGGCAGACGTCCAAGCGCTCACCACGCTTTTATAAGGATCTATAAATGAATTCACAGGGACTCGGACGTTGTTGATAATGAGCATTAGCTGCGTCTGTTGGAATCGCCGATCAACATCCGCCGTCTGAAGCCATGATCGAGCGCTATTGTCCCAGCAAGCCAATTGCTGTCGACTGAATGTTTGCCGAGACGCCATGATTGGCGTCGTTTCAGTGGCGTTGCCATTATTGTACGTGTTACTAATTTCCTGCTTCCGCCGATCGACGAGTTCAACCCAGAGTGAGATAGCCTCGTGGCTTTTCCATATTCTTGCTAGCATACAAGCGAGCAGGTGGACTCCGAGTGCGCCTCGCCCCGAAGTTGCCGCTGCCCAAATGCTAGTGCCATCTGACAGAAGAGGTAGGGACATATACGTATAATAGGCATAGCATATATATTTAGGATAATTAGAAGGTAAACTCGACGGTCTAGAGACCTAGGGAATACCGTTAATACTTATAGTCAAAGGTTAGAGTATATCTTACTCCACACTTATTAATACTCCTACTCACTCTAAACTCGTATATTACTTTTTTAACTAATAAGATATATTATATAAGACCTTTTTAAAAAGGGTAGAAAATAGTAATTTGCAGCATCCGAATAAAGTTAAAAAAATAGTTGCAAAGTTAAAAATATTAGCTAGTCTTCCCCCCTTTACACTTTTAAGATAGGTCCCTTTATAGGAAGCTGCGTATAGGGTTTTTAAAAGTTGCCTACTTTTATTTTTCTAATATAGTCTTATTTAAAGTTGCTAGTATAGCTAAAAACCATAATAAAACCTTTATAAAGGAAAAAAAAAATAAGCTATATAGTTATAATAACGTAAAACTATATAAAGCAGATAAATAATTAAATTATTTAGTAAAAGCTATATAACCTTTTAAATAAAGATTATTAAAGCCTTAAAATTAATAATCTCTTATAATAACTTATTAATAAATTTATAGTATATTATATAATAGGTATAAGTTTTAACTATTTATAAAGTTATTAATATTATATTATATTATAAGTTTTTATACCTTTTTAGATATAAATTTTATAAAAATACGTTACTTTTTTTTAAAAAACATCTTTTATATATAATCTGGTTATTATATTATTAATAAGGTTATAGTCTTAAAATACTATAATTTTACCCCTAACTAAATTAGTTATAATAATTATAGTAAATGGTATATTAATTAGCGTTTTTCTATAGGTTTTTTATTAGCTTATTAATTAAAATGCAAAAAGACTTATTTAAATCTTTTTATTATCTTTTTAATAATTATAAAATATACTAAAATATTTTAGATATATATAATAAGTATTATTTTACTAATTTTTTAGTCTTTTTTTTTGCTAAAGTAATTAAATAAAACTAATTTAAGGTAAATATAAAGTATGTTTATAGCGTTTTAATATTATTTTAAGTATTAAACTAATTAGTTTTTAATAAACTCTAAATCTAATAATAGTTTATTTAAAAAACTAATTAGGTTTAATATTATAATACTTATTAC
>NPFG01000207.1:0-65151 GCA_002288965.1 Xylaria sp. MSU_SB201401 | reverse complement strand
AAAATAAACTTTTAAAAAAAGTTTTTAAATACTTTTTATAAATTAAGTTTAAAAGCTTTAAAAATACTATTAAATATAATTTAATTATAAAATAAAAGCCTTTATATAAAAAGTAAGATAAATAAATTAACTTATTAGCTATAAATAAAAAACTATACTTTATAACTTATAAAAAAGTTAAAAAGGACTCCTAACAGACCTTTTATAATATTAAAAAAATTAATATAACTAGAGTTAAAGTAAAAGAATAAGCCTAAAAGTAGAAAACGGCTTATATAAGTTAATTTAAATAAGAATACTAAGAAATATCTAAGGCTACATATAAAAGTATGCTAAATAAGTGGCACTTAGAAGGTAGTTAATAGATCTCTTTGTTGTAGAGAAAATAGACCTGTATTGCTAGTTGTATTAGTGTTGTATTGGTGTTGACTGCTATTTTGACCTGGCCGACTAAGCTGGGTGGCCGGTTGGGTGGGCAGGGGCTCTAGATCGGGATCCCCTTTAGATGGCCACATCCAGTTAATTGAACTGGTATGGGTGCTCTACGTTTGCCCCGGGCGCAGATGATACTTAACGACTGTTTACCTATGATAGCATAGTAGTGACAGGATACGATACTGAGTACGAAGAACAAGATTATCAAGGTGTAAATAATGTGAATCAACTGGGAATATGTCATGATTTTCCAAATCGTAAGCAACTTATAATGCCACCCATTTCAATTGGAATGCCTTTTCCCTAACCCGTTTACGATAAAAACCATGACGCCTTCAAGTCGCGCGTCCAGGTATTAACATGGCATCATGAAAGTGCGTACCACAATGAATATGACCTCACTAGCTGCACGCATGACATAAACTCTTCGGATGCATCGGCCGTCAGCGAACTTATATATATTCTAACGGAATCATAGGAAACAGCAGTGAACACTCCAGCTTCGCGTGCGACGACGTTGAGCACCGATCGAAACCGGCGAAATGGGTGAGATGGAGTACCACTACCACGCAGGCAAACGGAGAGATCCAAACCCAATCGAGTACGAAACATCAATCTACCAGAAGGGCCTTAGCTACCAATGACCGCTCTTCACATTTAAACCACTCGAATGGGAGGGCCTTGCAGTGGAGCGAATGTCAACAGATAGCAAGGGCTATGTCATCGGATCAGCAGGCACGGGGAGAAACCCTGAAGAAAAATCGCGCGGGATTCGAGAGGTGGTCCATCGTCCCACGACGTCTTGTAAAGACCGGGACCTTTCCGAAACTGTCGACCAGTGTCTTGGGTCATGAGCTGCCATGCCCTATCGCATGTGCACCTGTCGGAGTACAGCGAATCTTCAACCCAGATGGAGAGATGGCGGCTGCCGCGGCGGCGGCGAAACAAAAAGTTCCTTTCATCATGAGTACGGCTAGTAGCACGTCCATTGAGGATGTTGGAAAGGCGAATGGGGACGGAGTGTGCTGGTTTTAGTTATACTGGCCTCCAAACGCACAGAATAATATCACAATATCTATGCTTCATCGCGCTCAGAAGACTGGGTTCTCAGCTCTGTTTGTGACCCTGTAGGCTACCCTTGGAATCATTTCGCTCTATTCTGGGCGCTCGGAGAGGGCATGTCCTGAGAGCATACAGACCCCTCAGAACCACCCACGTTTTATCTGAGAGAGTGATTACTGACTTCAGCGACAGAGACACCTACCAGCTTAGCTAGAGACCATCCGACATGGACAACGGATACAATCCCTTCTTGCGATCCGATCAAGTAGGTGTGGCTATAGGTCTGACAGACCCTAGCTTTCACGAACATTTTAAAAGAAACACGGGAAGCTAGTCGAAGAAGACATGAGTGCGGCAGTGGCTGAGTGGACCAAGATCGTCTTTCCGGGTCATAGTCATTCATTTGACGACATTAAATTCCTCCAGCGGCATTAGAAAGGGCCCATCGTTCTCAAGGGCATACAGTCAGTAGAAGACGCTAAGAAGTGCGTCGAAATAGGCATCCAGGGGATCGTCGTAAGCAACCACGGTGGCCGACAGTCGCAGCAGTCTCGGAGTTCTTCCGCGCATTGTCGATGCCGTCGGAGACAAGACGGATGTCTTCTTTAATTCGGGCATCCGCTGCGGTGCCGACATTGCCAAGGCGCTTGCTTTGAGTGCCAAGATGTGCTTAATCGGCAGACCGTATATCTACGGCCTTGCTTTAGGGGGAAGATGGCGTGTCGCATGTGCTGAAGTCGCTTCTAGGAGATTTAGAGCTCACCCTACATCTAGCCGGCATAATCTCAGCATCCCCAGAGCATCTTCATCGAGGCGTTCTTGTTAAAAAAGATGACCCCTTTTGATGTGGAGGTTAAGGGTGCACATGTTGTGTATTAGAATCTTATCATAATGAATGAAGCTCAGCTGTCAAAGGCTTCTGTTCTTGTGGGGTCGCGGGGTTGGGGTTCGCGCCGCGCGATGACGGGACGTTCCGGCAGTTGCACTTGAGGGATAGCTATAAATCCCTTTCCTATTCGAATGGGGCTCATATTCGTCAGAGGATTAGCTTAGCATAATATACCTACTTTTGGTTTTGAGAACGGTCTTCCCTGTTTTAAATGAGAATAATGAGTAGGATAAACTGGACTGCCCAAGTAAGCCACTATTACTGTTCACACGTGTAGCCGTGCGTGGAGGAGCCACTTGATCCCACTGGTCCTTGTACTCCATACTTCAGTTCCGCATTGATCGTCAGGGCGGAATCAAAAGCTCACATTTTGTGGGTGAGTGTTCGATCAAGCTTGGGTTGCGGGGAACCTTGTGCGGAGGTGGACAAGCCTCAATAGGCGATCCCTACCACGAGTGCGCAGTCGCCTACGGATTCGTTTATCCATCTCATGAACCGATGATTTCAGAGTTCAGGCCGTCAGATGACTTAAAGATGCCAAGATTTACTGTCCCGAACATAAAAGGGGGCTCTCGGTATAGTGATAAGTCGAGTTGTCAGTAGGCACACAATGAATTACACAACAAAGGGTAGCCTGTGAATAACCATCATAGCTCGCAAGGGGGCTTACGACGTGCTTCGAATAAGTGTCTTGCATCTCACTACAACGATCCCTGACCCTAGTGTTTCTTCACACGCTGCTCCTGGCAACACCTATTGACGTCCGTACCAACGATGAGGGTTACGGCAGCCAGCATTCCGTTGGTGGCTATAGTAGCGCAGGCCCAGCAAGTGTTCGTCACTACAACTGGACACACATGTACACCATCAGCAATCTCACCTTCTTACTACTTTCAGCCCTTCTCTTTTACTTTGAATGATACTGTTCGGTAGGCACTTTACTCGTAGTATTTTGACAAATGGCTGACCCAATCCAGCTATGCAACTCCAGTTCCGACACCAACCACAACTCATCAGACGTATGCACCTGAATACACCGAAGCAGTAAAGCACCTTGCCACCCCTCCAACAACCACAACATGGGGTAACTACCTACCTGGACGTGTTGCCATCAATGCTACGGATACAGATGACCCTTATGGACAAGCCGCATGGTCTTCTCTTTGGCAAAACTTCGAGCTTGAGAACTATACCACGATCGGGCTGTATTCAACAACTATTAGCCCCACGCCCATTCCCAGCAGCGAATTGGTTCTGCCTCCAAAGGACTACTTCGGGCCAACGGACTGCACAAGCTTCCCGGAAGACTTCGTGTTCGGCGTTGCGGGGTCAGCCTCCCAGGTTGAAGGAGCCGTCGCTCTGGAAGGTGAATCGATTGCTCATCTGAGTTTATTCTCTATCCGACTAACAGTGTTCAGGACGCGGCCCAACTATAATGGAAAAGTTGGTCGGGCCGTCTCAGCCTAAAGACTATGTGACGGCTGAGAACTATTTCTTATACAAGCAGGACATTCGACGCCTAGCTGCCATGGGAGTCAAGTATTACAGCTTCAGTATCCCGTGGGCAAGAATTCTGCCTTTCACATTGCCTGGGACTCCTGTGAACCAGCAAGGCATTGATCACTATGATGATCTGATCAACGAAGTCCTCAACGCTGGTATGAAGCCAATAGTGACGTTGATTCACTTTGATAGTCCGTGGGTATTTGTTTCTAGCGACAACTTCGCCGCCACGCCGGACTTTGGCGTCAAGAACGGAGGTTATCAGAACGAGACTTTCGTAGACGCCTTTGTCAATTACGCGAAAATCGTTCTTGCCAATTATGCAGATCGTGTTCCCATATGGGTTACATTCAATGAGCCCTGGCTCTACTCGTTCAATTTCGCCGGGGCGGACAATGTTGTGCATGCACACGCCGAGGTATATCATTTTTACAAGGATATTCTGAAAGGGTCGGGAAAGATGGGCATCAAGTTCAATGATAACTTCGGAGTTCCTCGCGATCCTAAGAATGCCAGCGATGTAGAAGCCGCCAAACGATTTCAGGAGATCTACCTTGGCCTTTACGGTAATCCTATCTTTCTGGGGCGGCAATACCCTGATTCTGTCCTAAATACATTGCCTGGTGCCAAACCCCTCAGCGACAAGGAGCTACAATACATTGGTAATACGTCGGACTTCTTCGGCATCGACCCTTACACCGCAACGGTAGTGTCTCCGCCGCCTGAGGGGATTGATGCTTGCGCTTCTAACCAATCAGCGCCATTTTGGCCTGTCTGTGCCATGGAAGAGACGAGAAATGTGTACGGCTGGAACATCGGTTATCGTTCTCAGAGCTATGTTTACATCACACCGACATATCTGCGGGAGTATCTCAACTACCTCTGGAATACCTTCCGTCAGCCAGTGCTGGTCGGCGAGTTCGGATTCCCCGTGTTCAATGAAGCCGAGAAAGGGCTCCCAGATCAGCTGTTCGACACCCCACGTAGCACCTATTATCTAGCCTTCATGTCGGAGATCCTCAAGTCTATTCATGAGGACGGTGTACATGTGCTGGGCGCTCTGGCTTGGTCGTGGGTGGATAACTGGGAGTTTGGGGACGCCGCTTCACACTTTGGAATGCAGGTATTGAATGAGACGACTCAGCAGCGGTTCTTCAAGAAGAGCTTTTTCGATATGGTCGACTTCGTAAGTGCTCGGCTACCATCTTCCTAAGGCGGGAAATGGTATTTAGCTGGCTCCAACAACAAAAATAAGAAACAACAATCAAGTCATAACGGAACAAGCTGTGAAGTCTATCCCTTTAACTTCCACGACACCTCCGGGAACTGCCAAGAAATCGAGTGTCTAACTTATTGAGGGATAACTTGTATTGGTTAAGTCTATTTCTCAGCAGGGGTCAAAGAGAACAAGGCACGTGATTTTTACTGGGTCAGCAATGTATCGGAGGTGTCGTGGAAGCTAAAGGGATACTCGAGATTAATTTAGTGCTTCAAAGCTCGCAATTTCCAGCTCTGCTAATAACCTATTACCTATAGATGTCATATGTGAAATGTTAAAAACACGCCTCAAATTCTAGTCGTACGTACCTTCGGTCTCTATATCAGTGTTACTTGTTTACCGGAGGTTATAGTTCAACTACGGCTAAGAATTGAAGCATTAGAGCTCCTGTCGGAGCCCATCGTAAGACAGACCAACGAAAACAAGGCGACCGAACCCGACTTTCCGTCTTATGATAAGATTTTGCTGACGACTAGTTGTATGTAAGTGTTACCGAACATCTCAAGGCAGCCCCGCTCTTGGCAAGGCACTCACGGCCGTTCATGATGAAAGACACGCAATGCCATAGACTAAAGGCCTTGATTCCGCCATCCTTTTGACGGAGCTAGCGGAACGCGCCGGTGGAGACTAGCGGCTGTGTAATCACGCTTAGAAAACAAGGCTCAGCCAAGGCGCGATACAGCTGAGATAGATCGGTGGGACTAGCCAGTCCTCTGGCGTCGGGAAAAGGGCCGACAGCGGAACGGAGCCGTAGCGGCTCCAAGGAACGAGCGCTCGGGGCGGCAGTGCCGTTAGGATGAGTCAGCTGTTGTCTTCGTCATCCCACGCCCGGGGTTGATATCTCGAAGAGAGTCCAACAGTCCAACACCAAATCTGACAGGAAGATTGAGCCTGCCCGCGCAGTGCAACCGTATAATCGACAGAAGATATACACAAACCAATAATAATATCCCAATCTTAGATTTGTCACTCTCCTTTCCATCTCGCCTGTTCAGAGGCAATAGAACATTCTTCAGTTAACTAAGGGGGTCATTTATTCACAATTTCAGAGACGGATAGACTGTATGTAACGAGTTCACTGATTCAGATGGATTCAGACCGAGGTAGGTTATCAATTAAGCATATTGTTTCTGGAAAGATAACCTCGATAAACTGAGAAAGTGTACTGTCCCTGTGACACTTGACCGCATACTGTTCTCCAGTATATCATTATCGCGATAACAACGTCTTAATCGCCAAGTTAACTTCGTCGAATGATTTTTTCAGTTTTATAGGTGGTCTCTGATGTTCACAATACCTGCCTATTTTGTATGCGGTACGTGAAGATATTAGGCGGCTCGGTATTTAGCCAGAAACACGTGTTGCTTATTGTGAAAACCCCGCCTTCGAAATTCGTGCCGGGGCTTTAACGTTGCTAAATAGCAGTAATATCCCCCACTTCTGTACGCCCTGCTATTATCTCAATCTCTCAAATGTCGTATCTCTATCAAACTCAAGTCCTAAGACCTATTAATATGCCATAATGGGTCTTGTCAAGTCGAAAGTCGCCACACCCTCATCAGAAGGCCCTCAAGCCACATTAGATTATACCACATCAGAAGCTGGGAATCCTTTTGTGGAGGGCTGGTACACAGACCCCGGGTCGGCGACTTACGATGGAGTGTTCTGGGTATATGCGGCGCCATCGTACGCTGCAGAAGCACAAACTTGCATTGACGCATTCTCAAGCTCAGATTTGATACACTGGGTTAAACACTCTAGTGTTCTCGATATAGCCAAATTGAACTGGGCTCAGAAAGGAATACGATCTCCAACTCCAATCTTACGAAATGGCAAGTACTATATCTATTTCAGCGCCAAAAAAGTCCTGGAACACGATGGCGAGGAGGTGGACGACATCGGGGTGGCAGTGGCAGATAAACCAGACGGTCCCTACTCCGACGCTATTGGCAAGCCGCTTATTAGCGAGTATCACAATGGCGTTCAATCGAGTGATCCTCACGTCTTCATCGACGATGCCGACGGACAGGCTTACATATACCACCGTCAGAACTCACATCTTCATGTGGCCATGCTGAAGAAAGACATGGTTTCGATTGGAACATTCAATGACGGAACAACATTCAAGGAGATTACACCAGACAACTACGCTGGAGGGTCGAGAATCTTCAAGCGGAACGGCACCTACTATCACATGTGGCTCGAAGGCCTTCCTGACGAACCTAATTATTCCGTTTCGTACGCGATAACGAATAATCCTTTGGGTTCTTTCGGTCCCGTGGCCAAGATTCTGCAGCCAGATAGCGCTGTAGCTAAGGGTATTGGGCGTAGCACCATCATCCACGTTGCAGGCAAAGATATATGGTACATACTATACGAGCGCCAACCACTAAACTCAACCGACGAATACCACCGTATACTTGCCTATGATCGCATGTACTTCAACGAAAATGATACCATCCAGCCGGTGAAAATGCTTGTCAAGGATGACTTCTCAGACGGAAAAATGCTCGATTGGACTACGTATGGCGGCGAGTGGTCAGTAGAAGACCAGCGACTTACGGTCCAAAACACAGGCGGAGGAATGGCCATGCTAGACACAAATTTCTCGGACCAAGTGTTCGACGCTACTATTGCAACGACAGGCGGGAATGGACATCCCGGGTTACTCTTCCGTGTGACGGAGCTTTCGGCCGAAACGCACAAGTATAAGGGTTATAAGGCGGCACTCTCACCCCAAGGAGTAATCACACTCGGCAAGGCGTTTCTTGGGACGTTCACCGATTTGGCACAGACAAGAATGAATATGGAGGCCAACGAGAACCATGTGAGAGTAACGGCTATAGGGAGTGAGATTACCATTTTCGTAAACAATATGGGCAAGCCCAAACTCGTGTTTACGGATGATTCTTTCAACACCGGCGCGAACGGGGTAAGGGTTTTTAACTCGGCGGCCAAGTTTGGGTTCATTTCAGTCGCTAGACCGTGATTGCTTTAAAAATTAGCAATTGATGAATTGAATCTTTTCGAATTAAATTTTTGAAATCTATTTATAGCTGTTATATGCATACTACGACAGAGTGGCTTAATTCATAGGGACACAAATCGCTATAAATGAAAAATAAATTATCTACCTTTCCTGCTGTTTTGTGTTGTCCCAGGTGGCGTGTGGGATGTGGCATTGATTTTCCAGGTTACCCCAATGTGACGGAAAGCGACGCGAAGGTGCTTGTGAATGGCCCCTCGGAGCTCATTACTCATACCCGCATTCTGGGGTACGACATCTTAGCCTATATCCCTGGCCAGTCGATGGTATAGGTGCACCGAATATTGAGATCTAGGTCCCAATCAAGAACCCCAAGATCTGATAAAGCTGCAAGTCCGAATGAGTCGCATGCAATACGGGCCATCCCAAAGACGCCCTATGCCACTTTCGCTTATTCTTCCAGCTCGCCGCTTGGTATAGTATTCGGGCTAGAACCCGAGCGTCGCAGTCAATAGTTTGGCAATATCACCATACCTGAAGTCTGATCACTGGTTTGTTACATTCAGTAAGACTGGCGCAATTGTCTGGACATATCTTCAATTGTAACGTTCAAAATTGACTCCGCGTATTACAATTCTTGTATAAATATTCTGCCAGCTCCCAATAAGAACTTTTCAGACCAGCATCCCCGCGTACACTTTCAGACCTCATAGAAAGCCCTGCGCTTCGTAGCTACACTCTCATCGTCGCCTTAACCCCGCACCATCTCAAAAGACATGCGTCTCTCTGTGTCCACTATCGCACTCAGTGCTTTCCCACTAGCTTTAACCTATGACTACGGTTACTGGAACGTATCCGTGACTCAAGGCTGGCCGGCGTCGGGCTACCGGTACTGGAATCTTGATGCCGAGTACTCGGGCACGCCGGGGGTCATTGCCCATACTACATGGCTCTACAGCCCGGTAAACGGTTCCACGATAACTTATCACAATGATACCAATTTCGGTTCCGCGTATAACAGCGACGGCAGCGGTTAGTACTTGTCCATTTCGTGAATGAATGAGATGCTGTAGCTGATAGTTGTTACCGTCCAGTCAGTCTCACACAGAGTATCTTCTTGTCTGAGACTGTAGCTGTTAATGTGATAGGACAGGGGAAGATCGATTGCAAAATTAATCCTGGCAGTGGGCGTGCATGCTCCGGCTCTACCATCGTCAATGCGACATGTGTTGGAGAAAGATGCCTGTAGTGATTAGGGGAACACTCAGAACATTCGGGCGGAAGGGGCGGTTTTCCGTCGAGGTATGAAATTACGCCGGAGTAAAATAGTATGGACATTCATGACAATTTGAATGTATCAAGTCGGTATACCTATGCTAGTCTTTCATAGTAAGTAAACAGGGCTGAAAGTATCAAGGCAAAGTTCTTAGTGCTATCAACCCCTACCTAATCTGTTTTCGCCGGTTTGTTATCTGGTTTCTTGTTGCGCAGTTCGGTGTTTAGGCGTTGCACACCATGTTGTATATAAAGAACCCAATGAGATAATTGTATCCTTCGATTCCTTCCGCCACTGCCGACGGCAGCGGCGTTTGGCCATTACCTCGGTCCTGACGATCAAGCTGGGTGTCACCTACGTTAGCCTTAGACGAGCAGGAACTACGGGCCCTCCGTAAACGATATAACCCCCTATTGATATCCATCTCCCGTAGTGTCGCCACTCGCAGCATCGATGTTCAAATTTGCGGCTAACAGACGTTTTCACGGCCTCATGATTGACGGTCACGTGCTCGTCACCTTGTCCGATTCAAGTATAGAGGATTATCGCGGCCGAATCTTCTACGGCAGTAACCTCCCTTTCAAAATATGCCTTGTGTTCACACGACCTTTACATTGCCACTTCCCAAAACCATTACCGTGATCTTTACCTCCTTCGTACGATAGTATAGACCCTTTTAACCTATAGTGACTCACTCCGTGTCTCCTGTCTACTTGTGACATCAAAAGGGATGACATAGGAGCAAGGACCATCACACATCATGTGACTTATGTTAATTTTATCCCTTACTCCCGCTGTCCGCACCACCTCCTCGGTCAATCCCTAAGGTAACAGTATGATTGCAGAAGATAACCGCCATCTACGGCTCCATAGGTTTCCCTAGCCTTTCTTGTACAAACATCGTTTAATACTAATTGTGCTCTACAACGTGGTTGATCAATCACTAAAGTAACATGTGTTTCTGTGATCATCAAGCATAGTTGCGATAATCGATATCAGATACAATCTATAACTTGAAAAGCCAGTTACCAGTATGTGCATACCGTTACCTTCAAATCTGGTAAGAATTCCCAAGAGTTGTACTAGAAAGAATATAAATCATGATGAAATAATTAAATCGTTGGTATTTCCCAATATAACGCTTTTCACTGAATACTGTTGTACTCCTAAAACTTCCTTGACAGCTTCAACTATCACAGCGACGGTGGGTGATACTGCCTCGCTAAAAGCTGGATCGTATGAGCGAATGAATAAGCGACGTGGACGGCCGGCCTACCCAACTGCCCGGTTCGGGACACTCTGCACTACCACTCGCAACTTCCACACCTGATGGCATTGGATGTCGCGGAGGGTGGTACGACCTCTTTTTTTTATCAATTCTGGCAAACTCAAGGGAGGCGTGTAACCAACCCACTGCCGCCTGACCGAGAAGTTTGATACTCTTCGTAGTGACACAGACGGGGGTCGCAATGCACCATCAGTAGATTCTAGGAAGGAAGCACTATCTGTTTCGAATCATTGCTTCCTCCCATCTGTGGACCTACTCATTGCCTATTTGCGATTTTCTGCCTAGTAAAAACACCTTCAATCTCATCCAGAACACTCTCACCGGTCCTAAAAGTTATTACCTTGACTAGATTCATCATCCAAGATTCCTACTTCTATCATATGAAAGCCGCTCAAGGACCTAAAATTCCGCCAAACAACACTCTAATGGCCGACCCTGACCCTAGGCAAACCAAAGACCTCCCTGTTCCATTCGATCACCGATCATGTGTTATGCACGGAACTTTGACCGAAAGGAATACGCTCATCAGAGTTCTAGAATATTTTGATAAAGGCGCTGTCGACTCCCTCGGCAAACGAAAAGATGCTGAAGAGGAAAAGCCCAAGGCATTACTAGACGGCGATTACGGCGGAGCTAGTACGTGACTCTAATCCTCTCTATTTCCATGACGAAGTTTTCCCTCAGATATATATATCTACCGACTATCTCAAAACGCCCTCAAAGGATGACAGATTTCGTTCTTACTTACTTCAAGATGTAAGAGTTAACACTCTATCCCTCTTACAGCAGATGTCCCTCGCAGCGCCCCGATCCCTATCCCGAAGAAGAAGAAGCCTAAGGACATATGGGGATAGTCAAGATGCGCTTACGAGTCGATTCGACCCATGGCATTATCAATGCATGGCACACCCACTTACCTAACTACCTGGCTATGAACAACACGTCTACTTGTAAGCAAGCAGGCTGAGATAGATAGAGGTCAAATTCAGAATTTTGTGCGCGAGCAGCAGCTCAATCTTACATGTATGAAAACAATTCCAAAGAGGAAAAATGATAGTGTTTGTAGATGTTGACCCACCCCTTTCTGACCCCGCTTACCCTGTACTTCCCCAACAAATATCCAGCCTTGCATTTATTGAATGTGGCATCACGCCGGCTAAAATATGATTAAAAAAGTATAAATATTTTGACTCCATTCTGATTTTCATATACGCTAGAGATCAATACTCGTGCTCTTCATTTGGATGAGATCAAACTGCGTAGTGGGTGTAAGCCAAGTGAAGCAGTCAACGCCAAACCAGCCGAGCGATCAGTGCTTTCGTTGCTTTATAGAACATGCAGGAGAGAAAAGGATGGAAAGCTCTCTACAACAATGACGAATGAAAAAAAACCTTTGCTCCCATATACGAACCGCAACTATGAGAATAATGAATATACTAACGCAGGCAGAAAGCCCCAATACCGTGTAGAAATGATCCAAATAGATATAAAGCCCGCACCCAAGGGATGCAACATATTGGTTACGTACGCAGGTAGCGCTTCAAAGTTCAATGTAACACGTGACGGCAACAAAAATGATGGAAATTGCACTAGCTCGGTCTCGTTCCAAGCGTCGCTAACTAGATTTCGGAGGGAGACGGGGCACATATCATGTCCCTACTTGCGGAGGACATCCACATGGAACGGAAACTTACTTATACATGTGAACAACATCTACGCTCTATCAACCATGGCCTTATCCTAGAGCAATAATAACGGCAGTTCACGTCAACTTAGCGACAGCAAAGCAAGGCGGACATAATAGTACATATTGATTAATGATACAACCTATCATGGCGGTTCGCTTCCGCATGCTTATATAGTGACTTGCGTCCCATAATCTACAGCAAGTACGCTATCCAGCAAAATATGTTATCCAGCGAGTTTTTCCTCTATGTTCATGTAACTCTGGTAGCCAGATATGACCGTATGCTCGTAGTTCATTAGCAATAACATCACTCATAACTTCATAAATGTCCATAGCCCGTAAATGTCGCAAGGGCACAGGTCGTTAAAGGGTGTACGAGGACACGTAATACTAGATGGAGTTAGCTCAGTCTGGCATGATTTCGGGAAATTTGCCTACTCAGAGAGCAGAAGAAGACAACTTACAGTGATCACAGCATCATTTACCTGCGGATCATCATGATCCGGCACATACACATATAAAATCAAAGCATGCTCGTCCGCAAAACAGGCGATCACACGCCCGTCCAGACGCCCCACGCTAAGGACCTTACTCCAGTCCTTCCCGTCAACGCGCACCGTGGCCCATTTATTCGGTCCCTCGTTATGGAACCGCGTGCTAGGATGGTCCTCAATGGCGCACGTCAACTGACTGGGATCGAGCTGCGGATTCTCGAGGGTGTCCCACTGCGACTCGACGTTCAGGCTATCTGCATCGAGGCGCAGCCGTAGACTACCGTGCATATTGGCGCTCAGCTCCAGTTTCGGGTTTACGCTCGCTGCTGAAGTCGCCGAAGAGGCTGCTCGGGACGCGACGGCGAGTTTGGTGAAGCGGTCCGAGATCGCTTTGAGTTGGAGCAGAGGCGGTAGTTGGATGTGGACGTCTGGTTCTCGCACCTTGGGCTGCATGATTGTCTCGACTGTCTCGGGATGGAGCACACGCACGGGAATGTCTTGTGTAATGACCTTCTCGCGCTCGCGCTGCAGGTGAGTTTCTAGCGGCTCGGCAGCGAATATGCCGTCGTCGTCATTACCGAACGGGTCATCTCCCGGGGCACGGTTCGCGGGGTTCAGGTTGAAACGGGCGACACCTTGAGGGTGATTTGCAGGCGTGGTAGATGTCGTTATGGTCATGGAGAGAATAGGTATGCCATCTTTCTTGGTCAGGCGCAGCGATGCGGAGACTGCGTTGGTGGCAGATTTAAGGGCTCGTTGCAGTGGTACAAGCGGTAGTTCGAGATTGATGGTGTTGTTCGGCTCGGCGGATTGGATCGTCCAGTTTTTGAGGATAAAGTCGATTGGCAAAGAGCTGCATGGCAAAGATGAGCTTGGTCACTAAACGGACCGCTGGGTCTTGTAGAAGTTACTAACGCCCAGACTTGCGACCCGGTATCCGGGATCACGGTGAAGCGCACCGTCTCATCGTCGAGACGTACCCAGGCGATTTTCTCCAGAGAGGAGAGAGCTGCGACTAGTTCTGCGATGCGCCGCGTTAGCGGATGGTATGATACATGAATTATTCATTGTGCTGTGCTTGACATACTTGAGAATGCGTGCACGTTTCTGAGGTTCGATTTGAATCTCATGTTTGACGTCTATTCTCTCAGTGTCTTTTTTGTATAAACAGGTGTCTTGTCGCATTCATGAAGATGGGAAGACGCGCAAGAAGCGCGTTCACCAAGGCCTTACTGCCGGAGGTGCCTGCTTTAGTGGCAGGTAACATACAATAGGTAGGTGCGGCTGGTCCAGTAGCTAGGTACTTGCCAACCAAACACTTAGCGCTAAAAGAAGGGTAGTCAGGCACTTGAGCAGATTGAGGGAGAGCTGTCAATGGAGCTGGCTCTAAAAATAGTGTGGGGGTTGCATTAGATACTGCTTAAGCCAAAGCTTGTGAATCCCCCCATCCATCCCTGCTCGATACCGATCACCTATCTACGTGTATTTCCCTGACAGAACCATGAAAACCCGTCCAAGGTGGCCTATCCAACCCCTGCTTAGTGCCTAACTAGCCGACCACCCTCTACCCCGCTACCCGTCATCAACTCCGAGATATCGTCAGAACCCCGCCATCATCGCCATATAAACATAAGTGAAAACGCAGCATCGAAAAATCAGGAGCTGCATAGGTCGTGACGATATCAGGGCTAGTCCCTACTTAGAAGGGCAAAGAAGGAAGACATAGAAAAAAGGTCATAACCAGATTCCCGAACCTCCCAAATGGCGTTGAGCCCAAGTGGAATTCTAGATCCTTCATCGGGCCGGACCAATACAGTCTAGATAGCTTTCTACAGACACTTGCAGCAGCAGCAGCAGCGTCTGTTGCCAATCCCTGGTCCCAATACTCCGAACGTCCGTTTCCAGTAGTTGTATATCATCATATCCCATCGCACCTAGTACGCCAAACTTCCGTAAGAAAAAAGAAAGAAAAAACAAGATCCCCTCTGTGTCTGTAGCCTTCAGATCTGTCGATGGCGATGTCGTCTGTAAAAGGAGGTATCGCAGTTCGTGGCAGTAATATTTTGTAAATTACTTCTCAAAAGCTAAAATGTCGGTCAGACACCGGGGCGGGTGTAGGGCTCCTTGGAATGTTCGCTTCGGTGCGACACAGGTTCGTGTGATGCGCAATGTTAGGTTCGATAGGTATTTCGACAAAAGTACCGTGCGTTTCGCCGCGTGGAGATTCTGGGCTCGAGATGCTCAGTCGCCGAAAGCTAGTCTGCAGCAGCACAGACTTGACTGTCGATCTTCCGTCGCCGCCTTGACTCTGCTCGCTATCTGTTGTCTCACTTGTCCCGACGCGTGCTGCAGTCGACCGCTTCCTCCTCATCTCTTCCGCCGCTGCGATGGCGGCACAAATAGCGCATTTCCCCACGGTCTGCACCCGGTGAGGATCCGGCTGTGGTGCTGGGGGCGGAGGTCTAAGCGGATGGCCCGAACGTCTAGTAAGACGGCGTCGCGGTGGCCGGCGATGAGGCTCTTGATAGACCGGCATCTGCAGAGACCACAAAGGACTGGCCCTGGGTAGAGGCACGACGATCGGGTGCCCACAGGGGTGCTTCGCGGTGGTGCGACAGATGGGACAGGTCGGCTCATAATGAGGATGGATCTCGGCCGATTCTTCAATCCAACACTGAATGCAATTCGAGCCGAACTTATGTCCGCAGTGCAGATGCACCCACGACTCCAAGATACCCTCAGGATTCGTGGCACCTACAAGATCGTGACATATGGGGCATTCCTCGAGGGGAGGTTCCTGTAGGTCGGTTTTCTCATCTTGTTTCTTGTCCGGCCGGCCCATCGCGGGTCCCTCAATGAGAGGTATAGATCTCTCAACAGCATGTGCAGGGCTCTCAGTCGCAGGCGTGACTATAACAGGCTCGTTCGTAGTAGCAGGCTCAGCTGTGGGAGAAGCCGGCCTGTCTTCAGCAGGTTCCGTTCCTTGTACGGTTTCCGGACGATCGCGCCTTAGCTTCTTGAGGAAGCCCAACTTCACCTTGGGAAGCCGTATTATCGGCATGGCGAGAGATGTGATTCTGGTGGAATGCCAGATGGAACAAAGGGAGGAGCTGTGTTGTGGAATGGTGGTGCAATGTGTGAGGCTCTGCCCAAGCTACCTACTTAAGGTACCCTAGGGAAGCTTCCAATCGCAAAACAGAATGGTACTCTGCAGTCTAGGTTTGTCGGTGCGACAAGGATGCACGTTGAAAGTAAAAATAGCTCATCCGAGGAGCAAGAAGCGATGACGAACTGTATTGTTCTATTGCAATCCAATTGCACAAGCTTAGAAGACCTAATACCTCGATTGTTGCTTTTGGGAACCTCCAGGGAGGAGAGGGACAGATGGACTGGGGCGACCCGACGGCTGAGCTTTAGCTTGGCTCACGGGTTGCAGAACAACAGACCAGCCTCGCGGGGTAGGTAGTTATGCTCTCACAATAAGGGGGGACAAGAAAAAGAATGGTCCAAAGGATACAAATTGAAGTACCACCCTCTGTTGAGGTTTGTGTCGTCAGGGTGAATAAGGGAATGATGACGATGACGATGACGACGGATGATTACTTAGCCAAGCCTGACGAGTCAAGGTGGAATCATGAAGACGTAGGTAACGAAGAGGTTGGACTGTTGGGAACGGTCATTGACTGACTCGGTTACTGGGTTAGGCTTCAGGACGCTGCAATTCCTCAAAACTGCTTGCATGGAGCCTTGGGGCGTTGGAGCTGACTTCTTTCCTTTCCTTTCTTTTTTTTTTTTTTTTCCTTCTCGCTCATTGATTGCTTTATTACCTTAGATTCGATTGGGCCGGCGAGTGTTACCTGTGGCATTTGGCCGTTTGCCATAGGCGACCCATTCAGGACAAGACCAACAATGGGGGGTTTTGTGGCTCTGAAACCAGACTAATATGAGACCCTGCTCCCCTCCTACCTGTGGGAAGAGAGAGAAGACGGAATCTCAGATAGACAGACTCTAATCGGAAGCAAGGAGGGGTTGAAGGGAAGGGAGGAAAGGCGGCCGGAGAGGGGCAAGCGTAGGGGTCCGGTTCACAATGTGACCTACCAGACGCATCGGGTTGAAGAGCGAACCTTGAGATATGCAGCTTTTGGACATGGGATACATGGGATACATGGGACACTCAACTGACCAGGACTAGGTAAACAGCTGCCCATCCTCGACGGCTTCAAGGGGCATCATGTGGTCACCGTGTTGGCCCCGGCTTATCCTGCTAGAGCCGTCCGGATTCGTCCAAGCCAGCAGGAACTCGCAGATAAGGCTGGAATGTCACCGTGTTTGCAGCCCACGTGCACAAGGTAGACAATGCTGTAAAGGCAAAAGCACTGCCTAGGATTAGCTCGCCTGGCAATACATGTTGCCTAGATGATGCCTTAGCCTCTGTGTGTACACACAAGGCAGAATGTTGTTGTTGGGATGCTTGTTGAATTCCGATATCAATGTGCCATTGTATGCGTATGTTACACCTACAGTACCTAGTCTAGTAGTAGGTAGTGTTATACTTAGTGTCACGCTTGCAGATCTGCTATCATCGATGCCCCACACCGGGCCATCGTCACTCTACCAATTTAGGAAATGCGATACTGAGCTATGCACAATGACCCTTACCATTATTGAATGATACTCGTCCGTCATTGATCCAGATCAAAGGAAATAAATATATTTACGTAAGCGCATGAGGGAAAAGACCGGGTAGGCTGAATCGTTCCTTTTACGCATTAAGTTCAGTTCTCGAACATAGCAACAAGCTCAGGAGCTAGAGTTGAACTACCTTGGAAATAACAGAGGGGAGCTGAAGCCTCAAGAAACGTCTGGTAACAAGAATTCGTGGAGGGTAAACTCGCATAAGCATCGCAGGACACTGGGCACAAAGATTGAGGCATAGTTTGATGTTAAAATCCGCGAAACATTATTATATGGGCTCTAGAAAGGAAATGTCTAATGGAGTCGGTACTCTAGATACGACAAACAGGCCATATCGAACCGAGAACCGCAAAAGTAATATACAATGAACGCCGGCTGGGAAATGGCCCATATCCCTTATAGTTATCGTCTATTCCGACCGTCTCTGTTGTCGTCGTCATCGTCGCTATCATCTCGAAATCCCTCCTCTAGGCTTCGCACGCTTGGTCAGTCGATAACGCCAGGACCCGATCCCCATACACGAAAATCTCGCCAGCACGTGAAAGCGGGTTGTGCTTACTCTCTACTCAACCTCCTATCGCTACCGGCGTGTTGGTGACCCGTATCTAACGAGAGCGCGTGCCTGCGGTCTTCGTCTACATCGCCTAGTTCTTCTCCTTCTTCCGAGCTGAAGCCCACGTCCGACTCGTCATCGGCGATCGTCACGCGGTCCCTCGAGCGGAATCTCCAACGCGCCGACGACGCTATCCATCGCGCTACTGCATTCTGCATCCGTATGCGCAAGGAGGTCGTTTGTGTCGAGATGCTGTCGAGTGGCAGGTATTGGCTATATCGGTTTTGGTAATACCTCCATAAGGGGACAACGAGGTATGTCAAGGTGAGGAATAGAACAAGTGAGACGATAGCTGGGATCAGCAACGTCTAAAAACCATTTAGTAGATGCCTTGACAGATACACGAAGGGAGGCTAGAAGGAAGTGCTACCTTTATGACCGAGAGCGTGGAGCCCATAGTGATGTGACAGTGTTTTTACGGTCAAAGAAATGAACGACGTGTTTTCGCAACTCGGCGGCCCGAAATGCGAAATGCGAAATGCCGCGAAAGGGGCGTAAGATTCGATCGTTGACGATACCGAGGTATTCAGAGAGAGAGATGGGCACACGACCGGATTGCTGGGGATTTTCCACGGAAAGGGTTCGAATGGAATTGAAGGATACCACTTTCTACGAGCGGCTTGCCGGGACTAGGCGTGCGGTAGAAGGTAAGGGGGCCAAGGCTTTCTGCCACGATTCCCAAGAGGAATACTCGACTGGCGGTTTGAGGCTGTGATTTGAGAGGTTGCAGATGAATCCATAAGCCAGCCGAGCCTGGTCGCCAAGCCACTCTCGGCCAAGCCCGACCCAGAATACAGGGTTCAAGTTAGGTGGGTACTTTAGTTGATGGGGTAGCTGACGCGGGTGGGCAAGTACCTGTCTATCAAAAAGACACTACATACAACTTTAAAAGTTACACATTATCTACCTAAGGTAATGCTTGAATATTTCCCAGAGATGATAGTGACAACCTATCCCTAGATGCATAAGTGGTGATGGGAAATGTAGTAGCTCTACGGGCCGCGCGTTACCAATAATAACTTCTGCGAGGTTATCAGGGTAATGTTCATAGCCTTGTTTTTGATGAGGTTGGTGACCTTGAAGGTCAACGGTACATACAGTAGAATCTCCCTGAGAATATACTCGTCGCATACACGTGGTATTAGTACACTTATTAACATTGTTATGGTATGGCCATTGTGATTGTATTGTAGATGTAGATGGATAGTTGGACCTAGTGCCCTAGCACTGTGGCTACTCTATATATACATAGGGTTGGCCGTACCTGCCAACAAACATGGACGCATACTCCGTGACGCTGGTGCTTTGCTGTTCCCGGAGACATCGCCATACTAAATACACCCAAACAGTCCAAACTCTACATACACTCTACAAATAGGACTGATAATCATATCCTCGCAGCTGGGACCCGAAACCTTATTTTCTTGACAGCTCAAAACAGCAAGGCGAGAGAGCAGCGCATAAATTCATATCATTTTCCTTCGTCTCACACGTGCTTGGTCTTGCTATGATTGGCTAGCTGCCTTTTTTATAGACTAAAAATCTCCTAGTATCATAATTAGCGAATAAAATCAGCTGGGCAGTATCGACAGCCAGCAACCGACGCGATCGACCAGAGACTGCTTTTACTCAACTGAGGTCATCCTTGGTCGCGAATGCTCATTTCTTCTCCATGAGATCCCGCTCGACCAATATATCCATAGTTTGAGGTCCTATTCCGTATATGTCCCTACTCACATAGAGAAATTCAACAATTTCAAAAGATTGAGTCTCACCCGTACAAACTTGAAGTCGGGTTAGGACATATAGGACGAGGCTTCTTGTGTGGGGAGCGCTTATGACGTATAGCAGAATCTCTAGTTGGTAAAATATCCCACACCATGACATCTCTTTACAAGAAATATGGGAGCGAAAAAAAGCAGAACATTAAACTCCTTGATTTGGTTTGACAAATATCCTGTAGTTTTTTCTTCGGAAAATGAAGAAAAATACAAAACTTGTGGTGTCACGTTTGGGGGGTGCCTTCTGGGGACACCAAAGATACTATGGGACGCTAGGTAAATATCAGTATGGCGTGTAATTTTATTAGAAGATGTCACTGAGTCGCCGATATGTCTTCTTCTGTAGTGCTATATTAGGAAAGCTGCCAAAATTAGGAGCCTTTATAAGTTTACTATGAGTAAACGTCTAGTTGAGGTTATCGCTTCGGGGTTGAACTGCAGATGTGATCGTAAAGTATCCGCTTGCAGTCTAGTTGATATAATACCTGCTAGTAGCTCACAGAATTTTAAGAATCGTGGTACTTTGAAAGATGTGTTAGCGTTCGATATATAAGAGGTACTACCATCAATATAATTGAAAGCGTGTACGAGGACTCACCATGATATTTGATGTTAAGAAATTGGACTGATGCACTAAAACAGGTTAATTCTCTTGCTTGACGATATTCCCCCACCTGCCTGTTTCGGCTATCTGTTTTGATAATCGATATCTGAATTTACGCTATTTGGGCTAGATACTCTCACACTCCAAGTTAGCAACGCACAGAATATTGGACATACCGGTGGTTAAACCATGGTAAAATGGTTGGAAGCGTGCTCATTGCGGTAACATGATATATAGTTGGAAGGCAAAGAAGACCGAGCCTTGATTTTGCCTCCGATTCACCTATGATGGTATATGTGATTATGTTCGCTGATTGCCGACTAGAGATACTCCGTACCGAGCTATTACATACTAGTAGCTTTGGCGTGATGATCCCGTCAGGCTGCGTCTCTGTCGCAATTAATCATAGACGATATCCAGCGAGATATTGACTCATCGGGAATCCCTCATCAGCCCGCCGCAGGTTTCCCCCTTCCAAAACTCCAGCCATACATCCATACAACCAACACTAAAGAGAACTCTTGCGCCCTCCAGTTCCCCGGATTCTAAGGCGGGTAAACATTGTATCCGTACCCATACCTCACTGGCTTCACGGAACACCACCATCAACAACAGCAACAACAACAACTAAGACGACGACGAAAGCCTGAGGCGACCAGCATCTTGTTCGTCATCCTTAATTTGGACACTTCGACTGGTGGATTTACAAAGGGGACCGAAATCGTACTATATATACTCTACGACTGCATATCTGGCATACTGTCAACCACTTCGACCCAGCATATGTCAGTGCCCACTAGGCTGGCGATCACATGCAACGCTCACATTCAGCGGTGGATTTTTCCAACCTGCTGAACCCTGAAGCCAACACACCCGCAACCTCGACTAGGGACGCCGAAGGAGACGTAACCATGGCCTCTGTGAGCGTCATCAGACCTAATGGACCATTACCTGGCGGTCAACCTACGGAAACGCCGAATGAGCTTCCACGGCCATACAAATGCCCTTTGTGTGATAAGGCCTTCCACCGTTTGGAACACCAGACGAGGCATATTAGGACCCATACAGGCGAAAAGCCGCATGCTTGCGCATTTCCCGGTTGCACCAAGAAATTTTCTCGTTCGGACGAACTCACCCGGCATTCGAGGATACACAACAATCCGAACTCCAGGAGAGGGAACAAAGCCGGCCAGGCTACGCATCCCGCGCTCACTCATGCATTATCGCCTGAATCTATGATGCCGCCTCCTGCCACAGGCCCGCGGAGTATAAAGTCAGCCCCGACATCCACGCTTGTGTCGCCAAACGTGTCGCCGCCGCATTCTTATTCTGCGTTTGCAGTGCCGCATCATGGCTCCATGCAGCATCACTACCCTAGAGCCATCAGCGGTAATAGTCCGCTGTCTGTAGCCAATGGCGAGTTGGGGACTCTGGCAATCGTTGCGCATCAACTAGAACACGAAGGCATATCTCCCAGCAACCAGAGGCAGCAGTATTATTCTCACTCTCACCATAATTCGCGCAATCA
This sequence comes from Xylaria sp. MSU_SB201401, assembly GCA_002288965.1. Classification (NCBI taxonomy): domain Eukaryota; kingdom Fungi; phylum Ascomycota; class Sordariomycetes; order Xylariales; family Xylariaceae; genus Xylaria; species Xylaria sp. MSU_SB201401. The sequence goes on along the minus strand of NPFG01000207.1, from coordinate 43,031 downwards.
TTTACCTTCTCTTTCTGCTTATCATATGACTCGCTCACATTCCGGTGATGAAAACCGAGATGACCATTACTCGCAAACTGCTCGCCTCGCTAAGCGGTCGCGACCGAATTCACCTAACTCGACGGCGCCATCTTCCCCAACATTCTCGCATGACTCCTTGTCACCTACCCCTGATCATACACCTCTGGCAACACCTGCTCATTCACCGCGCCTTCGCCCATATGCTGGTATTGAACTACCTACCCTACGCAACTTAACATTGGGTCACACTCCAGCTCTCGCACCTATGGAGCCTCATTTAGAAGGTTCGGGGTTCCAGGCCACGCCTCAGCCCCCTACCACTTCGCGGCCTTCGGGTATGTCGTTAACCGACATCATCAGCCGACCCGACCGGAGTAGGAAGCTCCCTGTCCCTCAGGTGCCCAAGGTAGCAGTTCACGACCTACTATCCAACGACGCATTCAACGCCAGTGGACGGAGTTCGACGAGTGGCAGCATTACTGGCGGCGATTAGGCTGCCAATCACACATGCACATCTGGTACACGAAAGTGACGAAACTTAAGATCACGACATGAATTATGATTCCTTTATTTGGTCGGAGGTATAGAGGTATATAAATAGAGACGGTGGCGTTTTTCTCAGTGGCATTTCATTACATCGCGTCCTCCCCGCTCATAATTACAACAACCGAATATGGCTGTCAACCGAGGGTAAGGATAGGATTTGGCCGACTCGATAGTTCGGACCTGATAGTGTGCTATAAGGGATTTATGATAGAATTCTGGGTTTCTCGGTGGTTAGACATTGCTTGATACAGGCCGGACAACTGAGCTGGCGTTCATGTTCTCTTCGCGGGACTCCGGGCTGGATCTCCCAAGGGCAAAATTGCGAATTCCAACTTTATTATAATCTTCCTTTTTTTTATGAAATCCATAAAAAAGAATTCTTATCCATACCACGGTTTCAGGTCGTGACTTGTTTAAAAAAAAAACTATAGCTATATTTTCCGGTTCTATCCTGAGACCCATTGCAGGGAGAGACAAATGACGCACGGGATTAAATTTAGATGAAGATGTCTTAGCAGTTAGACTTGGCCAGAATAAGCGTCTCAGGGCGGGCAACTCCACTTCCTAGTACCTAACCATCTATGAAATGATGTGCTATATGGTATGAGATATATGATGAGTGGCCAAGGAGACTTCACCGAGCCTGTATTGATCTTTCCGGTGCTCACCATCCCCAACTTGGCAACCTCGACCAGGCGATGACATAATTTACGAGATGACCTATTATTGAGTTAAGAGTGAGGGAGAAAGAGGGGAACCGCGGGCTGGAGGATTGGCGTCCCATGCGCATCCATGTACTAATAATGTACCTCAGGTCGTTGAGAAAGTATGATCCTTGTATCGATCGGTGTGGACATTTAGGGGTTGGTTCGCAAAACGAACCAAATAACTATAAGGCTCCGCGTTGTCCCCTTGAGCGTCGCCCTCGACTCCATGAGTCGGTTATCACGATATGCATTCTCTTCATGGCATCGCAGACATGTGACTCGGCTCTTATCATGCTCCTGACGTACTAACTGATCCATCGCCCCTCGGGGCCCGTAAACTACCAGGGGAGACGATCTACATACACTACGGCATAGGCACCGAAGACCGCAAGACGAGGCGGGATACGCTAGATTAAAGAGCACTAACAATTAAATAGTGTTGCCGCCCTTTGCCTACCTAGCCAGGAAAAGGAATAATGGGCTTCTGATTCTGGGACTCTGCTGGGGGCTTGTGTAATACAATCGATGAGAGCAAGATGCGCCGTGCTTGAGGAGATGGGCGGACGGACAGACGACAGACTACATCTACATGCCGTACCTTGTCCATTTTTCCCCCCCTTGCCTTGTGTTCTGGGCCCCCCAGGTTTAGAAGACCCCGGGTCGGCCACTCCAGACAAAGAAGCAGCCAACTGGCCAGTAGAATGGCCTATCTACTCGGTAGCCGATGGCGGCAAGCGTGCAAACTACTGCTGTGACCCCCCTAGTCTTGTTTTTCTCATTATCTTTTTCTGGCCTCCTGCCTCGTTTCTCTCTGCTTCTACTTTCTTCTTATACTCTTACCATCTCGACGAATATGCAGTGTAGTGGCACTCAGTGTGGAGTGTAAGGTAGTGATGGTGTACATATGCGTGACCTTGTCATGAGCTGACTGCACCTGATGGTGATCCATCCTTTCACGGCACTGTGATGGTCTATTATTAGTCACTTTAAACTATTTAGTTAAGAGATAAGACAGACTCTGCCTTATTTTTTCTTTTCTTTTCTTCCTGATTACATAAATTAAACTTCAATCCATGCCACTATAGTACCTACTGTACCTACTGTACCTACTGTACCTACACTAAAACGAAAATCAAGAACATGCGACGCACGCACATCCCCCGCTAATCCCCCGCGTTATCCCCGCGCCTCGCGCTTATTTATTCCATTCTAGACATACTGAGTGTAGATTGATCATTCGATCTTTAAAAGATCTACTTTGACCATCCCTCCCCCTCTGTTTCTCTTCCTCCATATATCATATGAGTGAGGAGAATTTTCTTTTTCCCTTTCCCAGATCTTGGTTTTGAGATTACATGTATACAGTAACTGGCCCCGGCATTACACACAGTAATTTCTCAGATAGACGCTGGTGAGGGTCGCTGCATCGGTAACTTACCCAAGCCATAAATTTAAGGTTAAATCATGTCGACAGAAGATACCTAAGAGTACTACATGCAACCATCCCTCTGGTAACTTGGACAACGAGCTATGCGTACGCGTTACGTCTGGCCGAAACAGCAGAATGTATAATATGAAGAACCGTGCGAGTGTTATAGTGCTGGTATGTAGTATGGTAACAAGCCGTCTCCCGTCGACGCAGTCCGGCCAGGTACGGCACGCTATATAATATATGCTAATGACGTGCTCGATAATATATAAATACCCAAAGCAGTGAGCGTAGTTGTAAGTAAGAGGGGCCCCGCTTTGTCCCTTGACCGAACCCCCAGGATCTTGGATAAGGATGGGTTGATGGGGTTGACGGGATGGATAGGTGGATGACGATACCACCCTCTTCAGATAGCGGTGTCCCCCTTACTACCCTCACATGGTAACAATCTATCTACAGCACTTATGTTGCGCACGTATACCCCTCGCCCTACAGGTTGGTGGTAAATTCCGAAGTCTACCACCCTCCCCCAGGGCAGTGTGAGGTGCGTAGCAGTGCAATCCTCAGAGGTCATAGGTAAGAAGATGCAAATGCAATATGGATCTCAACCGCCCTCATCCTCGGTATGATTCGATCGGTCTTCAGATAGAAAACCGACCTCCCATCGTGTCTGTTACTCAAAGTACCTAGCTAAAGATTCATAGAGGCGTCTGCGCCGTATCGTAAGTATGTAAATAGGTACACGCACACCCATAATTGATTTTTGACTCACGGTACATGTGGGAACCGGGGTAAGACAATATGCTCTGCTGTACTACCTACTCAGTACGTAAGACGCTGCGAGAAAGAAATTTTTGGGATGTAAAGAAGGCTGGCTGGCTGACCCTGCGTCAGGCTCGGGCGTCCCCGAAATGCTACTTACTCAGCACTGCATGTGGCGGTTCAACTGTGTGCATGTCTCGCGGTGATGTCGCACAGAAAGAGGCGGTGGGGGGATTAAGCTACTCGTACAGTACCTAGGTAGGCTTGGTACTCTACTTGTAGGGGAAAAGGCTAAGGGGAGAAGGTTGGGGGAATACTAGAGAAATACTAGATAGTAGAATAGAATAGAGTAGGATGAGATCTATCACACGACTGGAATCCCAGATAATGGGTCGAGCGAATCAAGCAGATCGGCGGTATCTCGAATACCCACCCAGCCGTGAGCGTCGTCTGGATCTGTTTGCCAAGAGGGCTTAACACTAGGTCGTTATACATATTCACAGCAAAGAGACATCAGAATTGTAAATGTGGGATGAAGATAATAATGTCTTTGGTTTCCGCTGCTCTGAGTGACTTACTCATCGTACCGAACTCCTTCCTTCATTCTTTCCAGCTGCAATGTCGCGCTCGACGGCCCTGAGCAGTGAGCGGAAACGGCAAAGGATTTGCGGCCGACGCTGACGTGATATGGGGGTGATGTGGTTGAATGATACTGGTACTCAGTATGTGAGGTTTGTCCTTGCTTTATTTCGTGGCCGCCTCACTCATGCCCCTTGACTATACTCCCTGTATTTTATACCACATTATCTGCCTAGGTAGGTATTATAAGGAGATACTCCATGTGCGCATGTCTGTGTACATGTCGCATTTGCTTGGGAGACCGACCCCACGTTCAACGGCTTCAGCAGCTTCAGCTGACTCCTTCCAACCATGATCGTGTGTCGCGTGCCGGTTCGTTGCCTGGCCTGACAACAAGGGGGCGGAGTTTCAGTCGTACCCCCTTCCCTCCCCCGGGGGGAGGGGGAGAAGAAGAAGGATCCAATGCGTCAACCAGCACCCCCAGACGACTTCCTAAGCCGGGCGACAAGGCGTGTGTGGTGGACTGCCGGTTGTGTTGACAACGATGAGCGAGTGTCTGAGCTCTGTTCGGAACCGGGTCGACGATGATCTTGGTGGGGTGCGGGATAGGAGACACAGACGTTCAAGCATTCTCAGATCATCTGTTATTCCATAGGTATCCAGATTACAGGTCGTCGGGAACAGGCCACTTCAGGAAAGTTGGTCACCTACTTATTGAATACCTCCTTATCCAGATACTAGGTGCCTACGTATTCCATGTGCCGGGAGACCCCTAAACTAAAGTAACTTAGGTACCGCAAGGGGATAGTGGATGCTTGGTGTTGCACAGGCAGGTACAGGCTCACAGTGCAGGTACCTGCCCCCTACTACTGTACCTGCGTTACTTATATACCTACTTCGGTAGGTAGGTATTGTACTCACAGGCCGGCTAGGCACCTATCGAGGTGGGTGACAAAAAACTTGTCACTCGCCTCGTGTGGTGTGGGTAGTGTGGGTGGTGTGGGCGGGTGACAAGTTTTTTGTCAACCACCTCGCCTATCTAACTTACCTATGTAGGAGGTACTTACTGGGGAAAGGGGAAACAGCAAGGCACCTGGGCAGGCTTTTGCGGGGACTCCATCTCGTTAGTGTAACAGGGTATTCGCGGGGAACACCGGAAATCTTGCTTGATCGCCTGGTTACATGCCTTAGCGGCCGAGACACGAGAGAGTGTATCGGTAGGAAGCGCCCAGCCCTGGCAAGGGCGTTTCTCTCAGCGCCGAATGAGGAAATACGACAAGATGGAACAGGCAAACATTACGCTGGTGCGTCTGGCCTTGTTTGTTGCGCCTCTGTTCGGTCACACTGAGGAAAGTATTCCTGCAGCCAGCTATATCTACGTATCAGTAATCGTACGTACCTATATCGTATCTCATAAATTACCCATACTGTAGCATCCAGATTCACTTGGTAGCTCAGTGTGTACTAATCTAACAGTCTACTACTACTGTACAACGTAGGCAATCTCTCCGTTGTGGCAGTGAAGGACGAGGCTCTCGGTAGGCTCAAGACTGTGCGCCCTCTTACTACCCAGGTATTATCTTTGGCCCCTACACGATTTCCACTCTATTCCCGTGGGTACTTGAGTGTTTCGATGACAATTTAAATGTCTTATGGGCCCTTTTCAAAGTGTCCTGGCGTGGGACCTCAGATGATGGCGCGCTTCCGTACACTCAACCCAGCGCGATGACAGGCTTGCAAACGAGACAGGGCAGTGGTGCATGGGACAGATTCCGCTGCCTGTCGGCTATCGCCCGTTCTGTTCTGTAGCAGATATGGAAGTGGGTGTACTCCCTGAATTCGTTTACTTGTCACTGGACGGCGATACAGTCGTATTGGGATTGGGCTTGGCCCCCCCCCCCCCCTTTTTCTAACTGTCTGTAGTCAGCTCGTCATCTGGCCTCACGTCTCCTGATTATCTATGGACCTTGGCTGCTTCCACACCGTCACCGGGCGGGTTTGACCTACACTACGTAATGCCACTTACTGTATAACCAAGATAAGACATTATTTACTCAGAGTATTTGGTATACAACTACTAGCGAGGAGTATATCTCGGAAGCGGAATGGCTAAGCGATGACTTGTGCAGTAGTAGACGGCTACATCCGCAGAACAGCCCATCCGCTCCGCTCCGGCCAAGGCTAAGCCACCAACAAAGGATACTTAGGAAAATGTAGGACCGGATCAGTGTTGCAACGTCGGGATCGATGTGGCATATCATTTGGGGCCAAAGTTCTTGTTGGTTCTTGCTACGTGTAACTTTTCCTTCTCAATTTCTTACACACCGCAACTTCGGTAAAAGTGTCAAGCCTAGGATCCCGCCATCTGAGGCTGCCTTCTGCATGACGACTGGCTGGGAGCTCTTGGGGCTGAGCGTGCACGCGTGCGTGTCCTGTATGTGTGTACAAGATCAGGCGTCTGAGATAAGCTCGCTACAGAAGCAGACGAGGTACGGTACCTATTGTTTGGTAGGGAGACTGAGCAACAGGGCAACACATGCACAAAAGCTTCTGTGGAAAATTCCAGACTCTTTCCCTCTCCAGACACTTTCCCAGAGACCAGAGATCCTAGCCAGGTTGTGCGGGGTGGCAGTCTGGGGAGCCTGGTTGCGCGTCTTGTCATATCGCCGTCCTGATTCGCTCGCTTGCAAGATAAACCCTTGCCGTTATGAGAAACTCGTTTGTCTTGCCAGTGTGAGTGTTGCTTTTTTTGGGTTTCATGCTGACGCTTCCTCTTCAATCCTTGCCCATAGCACGATGTCCAGTAATGCCGTCCCTTACCATTCCGCGCGCGTCTTTTAGCATGTCTTCCGTGATAAGCAGATTTACTGACCGCCGAGAGCGCACAGGAATCATGGCATGTCTCGGCGAGTTTGGTGTCTCCCGGTGTACCACTCCGAGTGCAAGAAAGAAATATCTATTTAGGTACTGTAGTAATACCGTACCTGTTCTTAACGACAGGTAAAACGCAGTGCGTCTACATGAGCTTAGTTCCTACCACAACAAGGTACTCGTTTCAATCATCTGCAGAAGAGGTATCATACCTACCTACACACGTGTCCTTGCAGGTATAGCACAATCTCCGGGGGCAGAACCATCCGTGACGCCGGTCTGCCTCCTGTTCGTCACGCTGCCAACGACTACCGACATGAATACAGTGGCCGTCACTTTTGTGGGGTGAGAGGGCAGACCATTGCATGACGAATCGGGGCCAAAAAAAAAAAAAAAAAAAAAAGGGTCGAGAGACTGAGTGCACGATGACACGCGTATCTCTGCTGATGCACAGAATCGAGCAGCTGTGGAGGTCGTGTTCAGTCTTCGGTGCTCGGTGCTATCGGTCCAGTGGTGTAGTGTAGGCAGTGTCAGTACAGACGGAGTACCCGAGATAGAGCGACATATCTGGGCAGACCGTGTCAGTACGGGATGAATATCTGTACACACGGTAACGTGGACATACCTATTTGCAAAGTACCTCCCTCCCTCCTGTTAAGAGCGTGGAGAAACAGTCCTGCATTTACCGCCCTTGATAATCTGGGGCACAGCCGATTCCAAATCTTGATAGCTGAGCACATCCCCTTCATTTCTTCAAAGACCTACGCCGCCTTGGTACCTACCACGAAGCTCAGCACCTTGCCCTGCCGAAGGCCGCAACGTATCAGAGCGCCTAGTTCGAGGTGGCATGATTGTCGTCCAAACACCCTCTTCCCTCCCCAAGAGCGCCAAGAGAGTGCCAAGAAACCCCGTAACCTGGCAGTGCGTGGGGGTTGCGTTGCGTGTCCCGCTCTACGGGGTCGATACTTGAGTAGACCCGACCCCTCGTTTGATTATCGATGTGACGATAATCCCAACCCCTCAGTCATACCCGGAGCAGGCTCCTCAGCTCCGTTCGCTCCGTTCGCTGCGGACGGACGGACGGACTGTACATGTCATGATGGTGATTGCGAGCGGCCTCGTCCACTGATGTGTGCACTTCTCATCCCCATACAGATATACATACCTCAAGTGAAACGGAGATGGGGTCTAACGAGTACGCCCAGGCCTCTATCGACCTTTGCTGCAGGGTACTTTTTACCCCATATTTAGCAGACGTTGGCTCTCTAGATATCTACGCTCGTTCCGGGGTGGCCAAAGAAGAAGTACGTAGTAATCGGCTCTCAGGAGATGACTACTACCCGATGTGCAGGAAGTAACTGTGGAAATTTTTGAGAGAGTCAATCACTAACAATCACCTTCTACTCATTGCGAGACCGAGCCGAGACTATTCATTTTTGGTGATCAGGATTTATTGGTGTTCCACTACAGTCCTTACAGTTTGATGCTATTGGTCTGTCTGAAACGGGTGGAACCGCCTGAACTAGCAACCATTTGCCGAAAAGAGAAGCACTGTCGCGACGCATGGTGGGACTATTCATCGTGAGATCGTGATACGAATGAATGTTACAACCGATCACCCTCCATGGTGTCTATCTGGTGAATTATACGACTGGTCCAGAGGTTAGAAGCGAAGCCTACTAAGAATAGGCAATGATATCGGTGTATCAAACCGCCCACTCTATACTGTCCAATGGCCGGGTTATCGGCTAACCATCCCGAGTCACTCGCCACAAGCATCGATGGCTTGCTGCCCGGATATGTCTTGCATTCGAATCAGATTGGACCCGCCTGTCTACATACCTAGGTATTTGTTTTCATTTCCATGGTCACCCTGTACGCTAGATGTGTGAAGCTGAAACATAGCCGGGAAACTCCCAAACATCATCAGCTATAGGACAACGACGGCCCAACGACGAGCACTGCAGAACTTCCTTTGATTATGTGTGCCGGCTAGCTACGCAGCTCTCGAAGCTACACAGTAGGGCACGCTTTGGGTAGTTCGATTGCCATCTCGGCCGTCTCGTCGTTCACGGAGCATAGCAGTGAGTACATATTGTAGGTAGCTAACCTCTCAATTTTCTCATCATGGAGCGGGTGCTCTCCTGGTCAAAAATACGACGCTCACCCGAAGGGTTTCTGGCTGATATTTAGTAGCCTGCCCCCACACCCCAATTGAAAACCTATACGCCCAGTTTGTAGAGCCTATCGAATCAAAACGTGTTTTCGGTGAAGAGGATGACTGGTGTGCAATTTCGAACTTGCCGCAGCTCAGCGAGGCCCCCAACGATCCTAGAAACCATCCAATGATTAATTCGTAGTGCACAAAGCAACATCAACATTGCCTAGTAATGGCAATTAGCCCCGTACAAGGCAGAACGGCAGGAGCGTAAAACAGAAGTCGTTGCCTTCCGTACTATTACGTTGTGATCCAATTTTGCGGCGGTGGGGAAGGCATCGTGGCGTCTTATCCTAGACGTATAGGTGAAGACAGTTGGATGTTGATTATTTAGCAATCATACCCTCCGTTACAATACGAAAAGAAGCGCTCATTCTTTCCTGTAATGAATTTAATACACGAACGAGCATCGGGAGAACCAAGATTGCTGCAGTGTCTCAAATCTGAGATCATACTCTTTACGTTAGTTTAAAGGCAGTAGATACTTAAGTAGATATTCCCGTGTTAGGCAACCCGTATAAAATAACCTGATATTGCATTACGACTTTGCAGTAGCAAAAACAAAACGTCAGCGAGTGGTGGGAGCCAGAGGGAAGCATGTAGTGGCCAGACACCACTCACATTTCCATAAACGACGTCTTGCATCGCAGCCAGCTTGCAATGCCGGTAGTCTTCGACATAGAATGGACGCTGATACGACGCATGAACAGAACATTACGGGAGGTTGTCTATCAGTGCCAATGGCTATTCATAGTCACTATCCTGCGCAACTCCGGGCCAACCGGAGTCTGTGAAATGGAAATGCGGAGAGATAGCAAGGCCGACCCAAGCCAGCCGGAAATACCACCCGGCCTCATCACTAAATCCCATGTATCGTAGGTGGGCAGATAGGCAGGTTCCATCTACTTGGGACTTCATGAGTACGGAACATCTCCCATTCGTTACGCTGATATTGCCCTATTGAGCCTACGCATTATTGAACTATAGACTCACCAGGGGTTCGTCTACAACCACGTAATATTGCGGATGTCGATTAAGGAATCATATAATGATGGGGTATATATCTATTCCACCCTCTCTAACTTTGTACCATGGTCCTGTTAATTTTGGATCTGAATTATGGTGCAGGTCACCAGGATGATAATCGCCTAGCGCCGTGCTAGAAATTAATACGGCAAGAGTACTGCTAATCCGTAAGGCTGTTATACATTTTTGGTGAATAACCTCGTTGTTGATCGTTCTCGACGCATTCTTTGCCACTCTGGTGCCCCTGTTCACCAAGTAGATTCGAGCAATTCCTCACCAAAAAATACCCTGCTAGTACAAGCCCTAGCACGGCGCTAGACGATTATCATCCTGGTGACCTGTAGGTACAATACGAGCATCTAGATCTTCCGCATAGGCTTAGCCTTGTCGCTACCACCAAACCTTCGCATCGCCTTCGTATCACCCGCCGGGAAGCGCTGCATGGAGAGTCTATCTAGGGTCGTAGCTGTCAAAGTCGAGAGAGCAAGAATGCTGTTGGCCGGCGCAGTTGCGTCATCAATGCAAGAATTACCAGACAAGGCAGGCCAGCAACGAACAAGACAGCAATGTTTCCCACCGAGACGGATTCAGGCGGCAACGTGACAATTGGTAACGATACACGACATGCACGTCGAGTCCAAGACTGCTGTTGATTCCCTAGCTTAACTTGACCCAACATGAAGACTGGCTTGCCGCTTCTTAATACCCTACAGAATAAAGCCGCCTCTGAAGAAGCCAAGTTGTCACGCAAACTTGCTTCTTCAGAGGCGTCAGCTAGATTTCACATGCCAGATCGAGGAATATGCGGGCTCGGCAGATTCATCCAATATGACCTGCATCCGGGAATGCGATCCGTTGGAGTCTCCCGCCGCTAATGCCCATAACGCAGGTCTCCCTTCCCGCACGCAGTTCGCTTGTCACGATATCGCGGGAGGCCTCGCGCACGACTCTTCACTCAGCGCACTATAATAATAGAATCATAGAGGCGGCGACAATACCATCCTATAACAGGGTATCCCCTCCCTGTCGATCACCAAACGTATTTCGTAATTCTAATTCGTGGACCTGAAAAGGTGGGAATTATGCGTCCCGAATTGATATCGTCCCCTCGTTTTCTCTCGTACCCATTGTTTCGTATCGCAAGGAATCTACAACACCTATCGTAGTAGTGGATAGAGCCTCCGGGTCGAACTCCGGACCTAGTTGATAAGTCTTGTGTGCCCTCGCCGGGAAACGTCGTCCGTTCTTGTCTCGTCCTAGTCAGGGTCTTGCGGAGGTCAATAGCACCAACTTAAGCGCGCGCGCGCACACACACACACACACACATATATATATATGCACAGGCGCCCTAGTAAACGAGTCGTTTTATTAGGCTTTAATGCTGCAGCGAGGGAGCCTGAGGGGAAGCCTGTCGAGGTCGCATCAACCATACCCGTGCAAATCGCAGATCGGTGTGCCCTGAACGACAGTAGGAGAAATATAGAGAATGTATGAAGATAATGCGGGGCGAGGCAGGGGTTTCCCGTAGGGCCACCTCATTATCATCCCCTCTCTCAACCTTTCCGCGTACCCCGATATGAAGATGCCTGTGTCTATATAACCATTCGATACTCCTGCTGCTGTGTAACTAGTTCTTGCCCGCCCAGCCTAAATCCCGCGACATGCCTCGATTGTGGCCCCGTTCACTGCCAGGTATCGCATTCGCATAGGAGCTGGCGCCATGACCCGGGAGGAAGGGGCTCAGTTTCTGTTAGTTCAGCAAACGCCACTGCGGTGCTCCTGGGATATATCAAGAACATAGCGCGGAATCGATGATGTGTGATTCCAGAATCCAGATTACTGAGGGCATTCCGTCCCCCCAGTTCACCTCATAGGTACGTGTTCCTCCACGATCCGACAAGTGAGACAGCCATGTCCTAGGAAAGAACGACGATATGGCGTGGTCTGCAGGGGAGGGTCTACTATGCGGCACCCATGTTCGACATCAAGAACAATAGCCACAGATCGTAATGCAGGAGGATCTCACATATGATCAAACCTGAGGCGCATAGCAGCTGCGTAGCAATTTAATTATCCATGGAACCTTCCCTTTCCCCTTCATGTTCCATTTCCTAGTGGCCAAGAACGGGAAAATAAATGAAAAGTCAGATCTCTAAGTTGAGGTCAGTTGGCTCTTGATGAGGGGAGAGGAGAAATGGAGGGGTGTTCCCCGATTATAAATTACTATTATGCTTTGCTCGTCCAAAGCCTGTGCGGGTGATACGTTGACGTAGTCAATTTCGAGAAAAATACAAACAAGAATAGACTAAAGTCGCCAGGAAAGAAGATGTTGTTCATCGAAGCAAAACAATCCACGGATGTATTCTCCGTTAGATGCTTGCTAGGCAATGACTCACGCGCTTGCCTGAGACAGGCTTCCAGCACACCCTACCGACTGGAATATCGGCCCGTCAGCAAATCTGGACTTCGTGGTAGGCCACCACAAGCCTTTCACTCCTTGTCACCCCGGTCCTATTTTCCCTAAGTAATGGTATATAGGGTGGGTGTCGCACTGGTGTTGTGCAGCATAAGCGAAAGATCTGAACCGTCCGGCACAGTGAACGGGACCAACGATGCTCCCTGGATGGGCAGATGGCGCGCGAGACGAACGAACGAGAGCAAGGAATCACAGAGTGAACTGTGTGCATAAACTACTGCTGCACCCTTGATGCCTGTGACATTGGGAGCAGCTTGATGGATGAACTCCTGTTCACCGGCTCGGTTTGAGCAATCGACGAAGAGATTTACGACTGGATCTTGGGGGAGAAACAAAGATATTTTCTCGTCTCGTCAATATTACTCATTCCTTACTTCTTTCTTGTTCCCTGTTCCTTGTCACCGAGCGTGTACATCGAGATACCAACAGTCGAAGTCAACGGCACGAGACGGCACTGTGAGAATTGTGTCAGAGGGAAGCAGAGTTACTTTCCCAACATTGGAGGCCGGATATGTCACCACATATCCCTTGGCGCTTCCAGATTGATGGGGAAATATGCATCGACGCTTGGCTCAATGGGTTTCGATTTCACAACTCCGCGCATAGAAACTCCCTTGATAATTGGAAATGCGATGGTTTTCGGGAGTCGGTCGATGCGTCCGAGAGATTGGTGCTGTCTCAGCATAAGCGGCCTAGATTCAGGGGAAACCGTTCGCAGTGACTCATTTCGTACGGATGAAAGTGATACCAACCACATAGGTCTTTACAGTAGCTAGTTCGTAGCTAGGCCTCCGTCAAAGGACATAACTGCTTAAGTAGTGATTTAATTCAAATCCGGTCAAGACACTGGGTGATTGGCTAACTTTTACTTGGCCTTTCAGCGCACTTGTCGTGATGGTTATAGGGTGGCTTTTTGGCGGTCACCTGTCCCGTATATCTACTTAGGGTGTCCATCACAAGGGTTCTTCACTCACAATGTAGAGTCTGTTTCAAGCAGACGGTTATACTTATAGGCCTTTTCGTTACCAGAAAATATACGGACTTGTTATAGAATCACCAAGCAATCTTCTCTCATTACTGTCATTTACTCGGTATTACTGTAGACGTCAATCACAGCCTCATTACATCATGAATAAGAAAGCAACGCATATAACTTTGAGCTACCTGAATAGCATCTGACAAACGACTGAGTTCTCCCGGTCCCTAGCCCGATAGAGCTGATTGTGGTTTGCTTTCATTCTGTGAGTACAAATAAGGACTATGACCGATTGCACTATATGGAAAGCAGTGTATGGTGAACTGGCCCTCGTCCCATCGTGGAGATTCGTATCTTATGTCATGGCATCGTCACATTCATCACGATGTAGTCTCCACTAAATGCTCAAATACGCTATGGGCGCAGGATATATAGATCATGCGTTGAAGGGTTTTCGCAGTGTTGCGGCCTGTCGAGCAGAAAATCCAGGAGTTTGTTAACTCTGACTATGACTTCAAACGGTTCTCAAACCTGGCATTAATCCTCATATTCTGACCCATTATCAGATTCGTCATCGTCATCCTCAGAGTTCTCATCAGATGCATCTGGGGCGCCTCGGTCCGTCAATAGCCAGCATTTCTCTTCTCTTGTAAGGGACTTTGGTGCTTTGCCCTGACTTATGGCAGTTTTGATTTCCTCCCTTTTAAGGGTCTGCAGCGTGTGAATTCGCTCATCTATGGTATCTTTGGCAAACAGGCGGATCAAGTGTGTCTCCTTCGTTTGTCCGTGACGCTTGATACGACTGAAAGCCTGGTCCTCTGAGGCTTTGTTCCACCACGGATTCATGAGAACCATCCGATTGGCGTTAGTGATGTTTAGACCTACATTACCAGCCGCCATGCTCGAGATCTGTATGCTTGTTAGCTTGGAGATAATTAGGTTATTGCTTTATCATGTGAAACATACCATGACTTTGATTTCGGAGTATTTCTTGAAATCTCCCAAATTCTTCTCTCTTTGTACTATGCTTACCCCTCCGTTGTAGTACACAAACTTAATCTTAGATCTGTTGAGAAGACGTCCTAAAACCCTGGAAGTGCCCATCCACTCGGTAAAGACTACGATCTGGTCGTCAGGGTTGCTCCTTAGCCATTCCTCAATGATTTGAATGGCGACTTTCATCTTGCTGCTTGTGGTAACCTGACCATTCTCATCGCATTTCCTTAGCCAGCGACTAATTGATATCACCTTTTTGGGTTCTGTCCCATTGAAATCGTCCCCTGGCGATTGCGTTTTTGCCTCGCCACATAAAAAAAGAGTTACATCTTGATCACCCGTTGTTTGGAAGACTTCGCTGCTAAGCTTTAGTTGCTTCTTTGCGGCTTTCCTGTTCTTGTTGAGCTTCTGTTGTGTGTAGGGCATGTTGGCAATCACCACATCGCATTGAAGGCACCGAGGTTGGCTAGTATTCTCTTTCATGGCGTCGCTTATGTTTTTCGCGAAACAAGCCCGGCACAGATTGTGCCCACACTACCCATGGTTTAGCAACCCTATGCTTTATATATTCTTCGATAGCTTTGAAGTCTTAGCTTAAGGGATTGGATTTCAGCCGATTTGGTGTGACATTCCATGCAACCTCCGTTCCTGTCATTGTTCTGAGTAGAAATAATGTCGGCAATGAAATGTTTTATGTCAAGCGCAGTCTCCTTTGCGGAATCACACATATTCGAATCACCTTGCTGCGAGCCTAGAGATTCGTCTGAAGATGAAGAAGTTCTCTTGCAGCTCTCAATTTCGGTAAGTTCTTCGTGCAACCTTGCAAGTTCATCCTCATTCATGAAAGTTTCGATGCACTTTTGTAAGAGAATTGGATGGTCCACGGCTTGTCGAAGCCTGTTGATTCGAAGTCGGAAATCTATCCGGACATTTCAGAATCGGAATCGTTTTCTTCATCTGCATCTGCTTGATCCATTTCATCTTCCGCTTCGTATTCTACTTCTCCCTCTTCTCCTCGCTCCCTTCTTTCTCTGTCTTCTTTTCCTGCCCGGCGCATAGCCAATTCCAGGTGCCTTGATATAAAATTAGATGAGCTTGCAGTTTTCACTCACTAACATACCTAGAAACAGCCTTTTCTTCGTCCGTCAACAAAACCTCTCTGTTTTCAAAATGGGATTTCGGCAATTGACATAGCTCTCGCCCCAAGTATATCTGGCCAACTTCCCTGATGATGAAATAAGCAAGGGTACATCTCTGTAGGCGCAAAATAGACGCACCTGCGAAACATTCTTTTACCTAATATCTGCGATGTGCGGTAATGCTTGTTATTCTGTGTATATTAGCCCTGTTCGACATACTCAATGTGCTTGCGTCAGAGGTATTCGGAACTTACTAGTTCAGGTTTACCCCATTTCTCTGCGAAGCTATCCAGTCTTTCATCAATATCGATTCCAAGAAAGCGAAAGTATGCAAGACATTCTGCAACAGGCTAGTCGAAATACGGTACAAGGTATGAGTTTCTTTAGGGTAACCTTTTGTGCTGTTCCGTCAGGGAGTCCCCGAGAGCACCCATTTACGCTTCGCATTTAGTCGCGCACACGCTTTGGAGGCTGCGATGGCTGTCAGTCATATCATCGATCAATTTTTCCTCAAGAAAGCTGATGCCTACTGTTTCCACCGTAGTTCTTGATGTTGTCGCCTTCGTCAAGAAGGATACCAAAGAACTCTACTTCGAATAGTGGCCCTTCATCGCTTCCTTTCTCACTGCTGAATAGTCTAAAATCTCTTTCGACTTGGCTATAGGTTGCAATTCTGGGGTCGATTAGTTTGAAAGACATGCATTGGGGAGGTCGAACATACACGTATGGGTGTGCTGCTATTGCTAAGACCATCATTTTGCCTCCTCTAGCGAACATACAGACACGGTTCTTTGGGATTCCCGCCTTCTATATCATCTCTTCGACCCACTGTTTACCGATTCCTTGGTTGGGCACTATGATTAGACTAGCACCACGACCATCCCGGGCTGCTTTCTTGGACTGAGGATTGGAGAGCATACAAGCAATAGCCTGTATAGTCTTTCCTATGCCCATATCGTCAACGATGATACCACCACGACAATCATTCTTTGCTCTCTCCTGGCGTAACATAAAGGCTACTCCGGTAGTTTGATAGTCTCGGATTCTGGTGGTGCTCATTCCCTCAATTCGGCCAAGTTCGTTCTCACAATCCGGTTCCTGGCCCTCGTCATGATACTTGCTTCTAAGCACTCTTTTGGCATCCGCGTGCGTTTTTCTCACGCTCATACTGCTCTGGAGTGTATGTCGACTTGTCATTTTCTAGGTCCGTCTCTCCTGGCCTCAAGTCGCCCATGTTTGGTAGCTAGTTCTTGATCTCAGCCTTACGAAGAGTATCTTTTCTCAGGCGTCTTCTTCGATCGGTCTTTCTAGAGTTTTTTCTTCGCTTCATCTTGGGCATGATATCCGCGGAAAGTCCAGATTCACTACTGTTACGTTTCTTACTGACCAGGGAAGACTTTTTTGCCAACACCTTGCCAGGCTTCACAGGCGTGGTTTGCTACTCCTTACAAAGTTTAGAAGAGAATGTGTTTGGGCCTTTGTCGGCGAGTTTAATGGTATTGTTGGATCGTCGCATTCCTGTACTCTTTTCATTTCCACTCTCTACTTTGCTTTGACGGCTGGAATACGGCTTGTCATCATAGGCTATAGACCTAGCGATGTAATTGTTGTCCTTGGAGTTGTGTGGCCCCATGGTCACTCACGGTAGGATAGTGTAAGCTCAAGAATAATCAGGCTGGAAAGTCTTGAGAGGCGACGATAAACTTGCGCTGACAACTGTGAATGGGAAGGAAAAGTGGGTGCACGAAATTTTGAGGTTCTCGAATAAGGTGCGATAGAATAGAAACGATGAGCCCGACCTCGGTAAAGTCTCGAGCATATGTGTATTTGGTGGCGAAACGTTTCGATCGGCAGCTGGTTGAGGAAGAAAGTGCGTGCTCAGGATTGCGAGACTGATGTGAGTGTGATGGTGTGAATGTAGTAGAACGAGATAAAACACGATGTTGTAGTTAACCCTAAATATCGTGTTATTCCGATACGCAAATAGATTGGATCATGGCAGTTTAAACCTAGGTAGCTCAGTGAAATTGAGGCTAAGTGAGCCAAGAAGCCCTAAACCAGGGCGTCGTCGAACAAGCTGCAACTTTCGCCTCTAAAACCCTCCGTGACTTGATTCGAAATAAAAGGGCAGGCTTAGTTTGAAGGAGGAGATTACTAGAACAAGGGACGAGATGTTAATGTATGATGCGTAGCGGAAGCTGTTGGGCGCCTCGCATGGGGATGATGAGAGTCAAAAAATGAAAGGATAAGAAATAATGATACTTGTATGAATGAGAGCGCAAGTGAGATTGAAACCGGGAATTGAGTGAAGAAGCACATATGCGCCTGCATATAGGTATATATATGTGCATTGGTGTGAGTAGTAGTAGGTGACGGGGCGAGAAATGAAAGAGATATGGAATTTGAGATGTGGTTGCTGTTGTTGTAAGATGCCTATAGCTTAGGTAGGTAGCGTGTGGTGTTTTGGAGTTACGAAGGCGGCGGGCATTGGGGTATAGTGGAAGGAAGCTGGGAAGAGTTAACTCGCGTCACCGTCGGAACGCAGCTTCCTTATTACTAGTCGATTACTATTTCTAGGACAAGTTAAACGACATAGCAAATCGATCTATAGTTGAAATTCTTGTCAACCAACGTGTCGTGGAAAATATACCTCGTGAGTTTTATGTGAGAAGGGCTTTCGAGATGGAATCCGCGATAGCAAGGCACTCAGAGTCGCCTGCCCCTTTTCTACAACGGGATGGTGTTGATACTTCACATATAATACTTTGTGGCTATACCAGATATAATGTCAAGGTATCATTTCGTCAGACTTTATCGATATACATTTACCGTATCCCTGTGCCATACTGGTTGTCGTCCCATTCATCTTCTAATATGCCACCAAACGCCGTTTCCCATTTGCCACATTAGAGCATGTGCTTGTGCGCCATTTTGCACTGATGCATCAAATCTTATACACTAGGTCTCCATCCGTATACCTGAACATAGGTTAGTAACCATCATTTGCTGTGATTCCGGGGATCGAATGGCACTTACATAATCTGGTTCTTCTCGTCTAATACCTTCAGTGCCTTGATGGCTTCCTCTCGCGAGAATGCTGCATCTCGTCTGCCCAACCGTCCATTTACCGCCTCAATCACATGAGCCACGTCAGCCGAGTCGTCCTCAAATAGATCGGTATTGAGAAGCTGTCCAAGTGTGGTGCGGAAGATGCCTAGCCGCTCTGGCGCAATTGGTACATCCAGATTGAGACTCGCAGTGCCGACGGCGAGATCGGCATCCTCTTGGTTATTCTCCTGAGTACTCTCTTCTTGTGTCTCGAGCTGTGAAGCGGGTATTGAAGAAGCAAATGAGATCTGTGATGCCGAAGGTTCGTTGGATGAAGATGCAGCACCACTACGAGTGGTACGATTAGTCCGACGCGGCGTGGCATCGTATAAATCTTCATTAGCGTGATCTACCTCGGGAGTATCAGATGTGTTGCGACTGGCACCGCCGTTTGTACGCCTGCCGTTGATGGAGGACTGCGTGACACCCGTCCTTCTCGTTGAGGCCGTCGTCGTCGTACGAGCCGTCGAGCCTCTGTACGCCTCGTCGCCATCATCATCACCAGAGCTCTCCTCATCTGAAGAATCTGACTCGACTTGCCGTGTCCGTCTACGCTTTTTTCGTGACTCATCTTCGACGACTTCCTTGAAGAGGGCAAATCGCAGGATCGCTTCCGCTGCTTCTGCATCTCGTACTTCTACTCTGTTTGAAAGTCGGGACTTCGCATGCGCAGTTGCGAGACGAATCAAGGTTTCCAGGGTACGGACGGTTAACGGCGATGTCCTCCTTTGGTTCCCTTCCATTTCATCATTCCGTAGACCCACATAGATTTCCGCGATACGATCTGACGCGAGTTGAGTAAGGGCAGGCTTAACTCGGGTCTTACAGTACTGAATGTATTTCTTCATAAACGGTATACTGAGGACTTCATGACGTTTGTTAGCCCCACGGCCAGAGGTTACAGTTACGCCAGCGTGTAACATGGCATCGTATTTCTCATATACGTCGGTTGGCTTCTGGGTCGCATCTTGGCTCTGGAGAGCTACACCAAGTGCTTGAGATGTATTTTCGCGGACGGGTGCACCCTCATCAGAACCTGGTTGCCGATAACGGTGCATACGTAGAACATGTTCGGACACCTGGCGATCTCGGCTATCCTCAATATCATCTGTGACAACAAATAGTAGATCGAAACGTGACAAAAGCGAGTCTGGAAGGGCTATGTTCTTGTGAGGGTCCTTGTGTGTATCGTACTGGCCAAAGATTGGGTTGGCGGCGGCAATGACACTACATCGAGCGTTTAATGATGTATGAATACCAGCCTTTGCTATTGTGACGGTCTGCTGTTCCATCACTTCGTGGATTGCGACTCTGTCGATGTCGGACATCTTGTCAAATTCATCGATGCAAACCACTCCCCGGTCTGCCATGACCATAGCGCCAGCTTCAAGTCTTCTCTCACCCGTCTCCTTATCTGACGTGACGGCTGCCGTCAAACCCACGCCAGAAGATCCACGACCAGTGGTCGCAATGGCCAGAGGTGCCGTGTTGAGAACGAATCGTAGCAGTTGCGATTTTGCAGTGGAGGGGTCACCAACCATGAGAATATTAATGTCGCCTCTCAGATGCGTTCCATTCTCTAGATTCTTCTCCATGCCACCCAGTAGCATGAGCAAGATTGCCTTTTTGATGTAGTCGTGGCCATAAATACTAGGCGCTAGCGACTGAGAAAGCAGTTCGAAAAGGTTCTTTTTCTTCGAAATTTTGTTTATATTGCGAATATCGGTGTCGGTGATTGTAGCAGTAGCCACTCCCCCACTGGCTTTCGACGAGAGAAGGACTATGTTGTTCGCCAAGATGACCGTCTTGAACAGCGCGCTGTTGTGATTTGTGTTCCTGTTACCAAGTGTCCGGAAAATACCAACAAGTTGGATCCTATCGCCTGGTTTGACCTTGTCGACGAGGTCATCATCCAAAACGACGTCGACGCCACGAGGAAGTTGTCCAGCAGGTGCTCGTTCGGGCATTTCCTGTATTGATATTGTTTGATGGTCTCTGTATGTGCAGAAACCATATTCGGTAAGTAGAGGGTTTCCTTCTTCATCTTCTTGGGGGTAAACGCTCGAGGTAGTAACACCGGTGGTCATTGTTTGGTCACGATAGTCTCGGTAATGAAAGATGTTCTTTTTCTCGTTGAAGTGTACGCTCCTCACTACCTTTGGTCTTATAAGTGAGCACCTAGTAACGATACCTTCGATTGACACCATGTGGTTAAGGTGATTAGACGACAATGTTCTGGGGTTACAGGAGTTAAGGCCGAAGCTGCCGGCCCAAGCACAGTAATACAAGACGTCTTCATGAGTTTGGTCTGGGCGTGCTTGCGGGATGGTCTCAACGACCTTTTTGAGAGCGTAGTTGAAGGCAAGAGTGTAGTCGAACGGGTCGAAGAGTAGGCCTTCTGCCAGCTCGGAGTTGTGGTCGCGAACATGATCGAGATTGACGACGAGCCGTCTTTGGTTCTTCTGAAGCATAAGAATAATGTCGGACCGGTAGCTCTTCGCATGCTGATCGTCTGTTCAGATGGGCGCAAGTGTTAACGAACCGGGGACCGTGTCATACTCGATCTGCACACTTACGAGGATCAAGGAACTCTGAGGCTAGACGAATGCGCTCCTTGGCCGCCTCATCTCGAAGCAGAAAGGGATCCATGATGGGCTTCTGCTTCGGTTGTTGCACGGATGATAGTTATCAATGCAAGGCAGGGAGAAAAAAAGGATGTGCAACGCCAACGTCTTCTATTACTTCTGGCTTCTGGCTTGAAGAATGGTCATCGACAAATGCCGAGTTAGGTTGTTTGATATCTGAGTTGATGGGAAGTGGGGGAGGACGATATTGAGAAAAGGGACAAGCGTGTTTCTGGCGCGTTTTCGCGGCACCGCGTCACGCGTTGCCAATTAAAATACACATTCTAGGAAATATATATAAGGACCGATTATCTCCGAGGCGGGTCTAAGATGGCGGCGGGCTAGACCCCCTTTTCGTACTCCCATGCCTCCTACTACCTACCTAGATAGGTATTTAGGTTACCTAGATAGGTGAACCGCCTGCAAATGTGCCTGTATTAGGCTGCTTCTAGCACCCATTATGAACACTAATACGAGATTGACTCACCCCCGAAGCATATGTGCTGGGTAGTAAGTCCCTAATTTGGCAACCAGCTTCAGCCCAGTCAGCTTTAGCTAGGATACTCATTATGATTCATCCGCCTGTAGCTGAAGAGCTTGATATGATGCAGTCGTCTCTGCGTACACAGCCCCAAGGATACTAGGTAGCAAAGGCTTATTCAAGAATATAAATGAATTTTCAGATTCCATGGCAGTATGAAATATTTTGTTTTAGATCATCTCGTTCTTCCTCTGTTCTGCGTCTCTAGCAACGTCAGCAAGCCATTGTTTCGCATACTCCTTATATCTTTGTGTCTTTACATAAACTTCTACTTGTATATACCTAGGTTGGTAATTACAAGAGCGACTAAGAGTAGTCATGGCGAGCCAGAAAGCTTCATCACAATTGGAAACTATACCTTTGAATTCTTACGACACCGCACTATGCGTCATTCCTCCAAAGCACTTTTGGCCCTTACTCAATGATTTGCGATCATTGTACGATAAAGCCTATGAGAAATGGCCGCCTCACATCAACCTTGTATACCCATTTGTTCAGACCGAGAATCTGCCAAGGACGGTACGTATCCCAATGTTTGCGATTGTCTATATACTCTGAACGCCTCTACATAGCCTTTTACATGTTGGCGGGACCTACGTCTAACACTCCGAATCATCTAGTTCGAGCTGATCGCGTCAGCTGCATCCAAAGTAAATCTAAGCGCAATCAAAGTCCGTCTGACTGCTGCCGATGTCTTCTCTCACAAGCGCGATAACACAATTTTTGTCTACGACGAGGATGAAGAGCGAGTCGCTAGGCTACATGCCTTACGACAGGCTATCTCGGAGACATTAGGTCACTCTTCGTTAGAAAGCTATCGGATGCATATGACGATTGGACAAAGCCAGGAACTCGGCAGTGCTCATAATTTCCTCTTAAAAAAAGTGTCTCTATTGCCTACCGTAGAGTGGACTGTCAATAAACTCTATGTTTTGGTTCGAGAGCGAATGACTATTGACGGCGGTGCCTTTAGCCAGATGAAGATTATGGGAACTAGTGAGTAACAAAAGAAATCATTTCGTTGATCAAAAAAGCCCCTCGAGAAATGAAATCTCTGTTCTGGGCCTGCTCTCAGAATGCAGGTTCTCTATTACCTTGAGCGTGATATGTGCTTAATTGAATGAGGACGAACTGCTGATCCTGAATATTAAGTCGACCTCGCCACATTCTCCATACACACTGTCAATTCGCCCCAGCATTTCAACCGGAGCCGGCTGCTCATCGATTCGGCAGAAGGAGCGCCAGAGTTCACCGAGGAAAATGCCACTCTCATGAAATCCCCATATACCCTATCAGATGAGGGCAAATGGATTTCGCATCATTATGCACGGCCGCCCAGGGACAGTGATGTTGATTCCTTGACCATTGCAAGTTACAATGTTTTGGCTGAATTCAAATACCCCCCCTCGAAAGCTAGATATTCCCTCATAACTCAGAATATCCTTCAGGAGGCGATACTGGCCGACATCTTGGTTCTGCAGGAAGTCACTGATGATTTTCTTTCATTTATTTGCCGGGACAATAACGTCCGCAAGCACTATAGGTTTATAAGCCATGGTCCTCCCGATCAAGCTGACGTCGGGCCGCTTCCAAGCCACTTGAATGTTGTGGTATTCAGCAGATGGCCATTCTCCTGGACATGGCTATCCTTTCATAGGCGCCATAAGGGTTCAATGATCGTAACATTCCCGAACATTGGAAAGCAACACGGGGATATTTTTATGCCAGTTATTCTCTCGACTATCCACTTAACGTGTGGTCTTACCGACGGCTCTGTTTCGTCGAAGAAACAAGAACTTCAAACGCTCGTTGCTCATCTAAGGGATAAGTTTGCACAGAACCCCTGGGTGCTCGCTGGCGACTTCAACATCACTACCAGTTCTCATACGATTGAAGCCGCGTTGAAGAAGAAAGCGATCTCGTCACAAACAACCACATATCTCAACGGTCTAGAGGACACTCTTAATAAAGCCGGACTGATAGACACTTGGACATCTGCGCGGATCCAGTACGGTGACCCCACGGACCTAGAACGTGACCTTGAGCGTCAGGCAGCGATTTACGAAGGAGAGCAAGGCGCGACATTTGATCCCACGGTAAACGATTTAGCAGCCGAAATCGTCGGCAGTGGGTTCAACAATAGGCCACAAAGATATGACCGGATACTTGTGAAAGCGGGAGACTTCCTCGTCACCGGCTTTACCTTGTTTGGCCGGAAAAAAGGTTATGTACACGGAAAAAACACGGGCAATGCGAGCGGCGTTGAGGATGAATCCCACAGCAAACTTTCATATGCCAGTGATCACTGGGGGGTTAGATGCTCTCTAAAGATCAACAAACGAGAAGACAACAATGCAGCCGCTCTTTCTGTACCGGTGCACCTCAGCCCGGCACAAGATTCTCTGACTGATATTGCTCAGCTCAAAAGTTGCCTTTCCGGATTGAACATCTTGCCTTCAGAGTCAGATGCTACAAGGCGGAAAGAAGCCTTTGAACTGCTGAAAAATGTTGTATTGGAGAATGACCCTGTTACGGTACGAGGCAAACCCACCTTCGCGCTCGTCCCGGTTGGATCGTATGGACTCGGCGTCTGGGCCGCATCGTCAGATATCGACTGTCTTTGCATTGGGCCGATCAGTGCCAAAACCTTCTTTACTCTTGCCAGCCAGAGAATTCGTAAGGCTGAAGATAAAGGTATCAGGCTCCGGAGAAGGGTAAATGCCCACTCAGGCACTATGCTGGAACTTGAGGTGTTGGATATCAAGATGGATCTACAGTACTGCCCTTCAGCGACTATTGCTGAGTCCTGGCCACATGTGATGAGACTCCCTGCTAGCAACCCCATCTTCGCACTACCATCCCAGACGTTGACGAAGCTAAAACCAGCAAGGGATATGTACTACATTCAACAAACTATCCCTGACTATGCTATCTTTCGAATTGCTTACCATGCGATTCGATACTGGGCGAAGCAGCGTGGTATTTACTCAGCAAAATTCGGTCTAC
This sequence comes from Xylaria sp. MSU_SB201401, assembly GCA_002288965.1. Taxonomy (NCBI): domain Eukaryota; kingdom Fungi; phylum Ascomycota; class Sordariomycetes; order Xylariales; family Xylariaceae; genus Xylaria; species Xylaria sp. MSU_SB201401. The sequence continues at coordinate 18,006 of NPFG01000207.1, read as the reverse complement.
TAAGTGGAATCCAGATCTCGGTTCTGTTGACCCGAGTGTGTAAGCTTCTAGCATGCGAAGGAATGGCTGTTCCTTTGCCATCCATCTTGACTACCTTCTTTCACCACTACGCCAGCTTCGATTGGAGTGCCCAACTGGCATTCGATCCGTTCTGCCACAAACAGCTCCGGTATGTGCGTACGACGAGGGAACCGATGGCTATTCTGGGATTCTATCCTCCCAGTCTCAATACAGCGCTCAATGCGTCAGTACCTTCGGTATCGACAATTTCCAGTGAATTCAAACGAGCGAATAAACTATTATCGGAAGAGGGCATCACCTGGACAACGTTCCTAAGTGGAACCCAAGGTTCTGAACAATTTCTCGCCTCGTTCAAAACCTTCATCAAACTTGATGTTCAATTCTGGGGGGTTTCTTTAGCAAAAGGAAGTAGCTTCGTTGGTTGGTTGGAGTCTAAATGTGTGATGCTTTTGGTTGGTAAGTCTAGTCACACCCTGAGTCTCTTACGATGGCACTAATGTGTATTTTCGTATAGATCTCCATCGGCGCCTCCCTAATATTCATGCCCGGATTTGGCCTGCACGATTCGTCAATGAGGGCGTTTCTGATGATGAGACAGACTACCAAGGCTGTTATCTCATTGGTTTGACCAAGCTTGATGGGACTAACGCTGACACCGTGTCGAGAGATGACATGAAGACAACGTTAAGCTCATTGCGGGCTGCCCTGCAAAAATTTGAAGGACAAATCCGTAGCGACGAAAAGTACTTCGATTCCAAGTGCTCATGGATGCGTGCATCACTTGTCAATGGATCAGAACTTGGAAATCTGCAACTTGACAGCCGTGAATGGGGCGAGTATACAGTTGGTGGTGATGATGAGTTCAACGAAGAAGAGGAAGAGGAAGAAGAGACATCACTCGACGAGAACGACGGGGATCATAGTGATGTAGAAGCGCACATCGGCAGATCAAAATCAAAGAAGAAAACAACAGCCGTGAGCCCCCTTGCGCGCCCAGCATATAGCGGCAAATTCCGCTCTTCATCTGATGTCATCAACAGAATACGCTGGGATCCTCAAATGGACAGCGGTGATTACATCGTTGGCTATGAAGACCGGTTCTTGGGGACTAAAGAGAGAGCACTCGATGCGTGGAAGTCGGAACAGACGGACGAAGAATTCATTCCGCAACATCGAATTCTGTACTTTAAGCGAAAAAGTAATGGAGTGATTGCATGGGACAGGAAAGAGAGGCGGGATACTATATTCGGGAGTGGCATCAGCAGTCTCAGTGTCAAGTAGATGATAGTGGCAATTCTGCGGGATACTTTATAGACGCATGACCACATGGTAGCAGTGAGCAAAGTGCGGTCAAGTGATGAATAACCCAACAGACAACGCGATATGGTACCACGCTGCAGCTTATTGGTGTAAGTGGGCGTGACCTCCCAAGCCAACCCAGTTCGAGCTGGAGTGGGACGTCTTACCGCTCTCATCGGTACACGTATTCACGTTATCGAGGACACTGATCTTGGAGATCCAACCGTCTTCCCATGACAGAAAACACCCGAATTTAGCCGATCACCTGATGCTGTTATTATGCAGGGCATCCCGCATCTATCCCTACCAAACGTGGTGCATCGCCATGTCCCAAATGTCCAAGTACCGGTACAAGCCCCATCACGCCCTCTCGTCTCGCGTCTAAACCTCGCGACTTTTCCCGATAGAGTAGTATATGTCGAGAGACAAGAGCTCTCGGATACCGAGTACAGGGATATGGAGAAAGGTAGTCCTGGATTTCGCATTCGACCACCCCATGAGGTGGCTTGCTAGCCGAGCTGCGCGTGCATGAACGCTCGCCATTCACCTGGGTTGAGACAGAAGCAATATACCCCCACGTTGTAGCCGAGCTGCAAGCAACTTAATCTAATCTGATGCGTTAGGTAGTTAACCTGCCTGTTCGGTAGCGACATTACCACCTAATCTAGGTGTGTGTGCCCAAAGGAGGAACACCCTCGATGCCCAAGATTAGAAACCACGAGCCTTCGTCTTTTACTCTCGGGTTGCAAAGTGCGCTAGCCTTCTACCTTTATGCAAATACTAGTCGGGTAGAGAGGAGCGAGTGGACGACAACTTACCAACTGCAGTTCTTGGTTACGGCCGGTTTACTCACCGCAGACAGATCTACGACACCAGTTGAAATCATTGTACCTCAGCACAGAAGTTCTGTCTAGCCACGTCCGTCACTTTAACACGACTGGCACGCCAGACGGCGTGTTGTCTCTCCAGGATCATCCGGAGTCAGTCTATTGAAATGGATGTAACCAAAAATTAGAGGCTACTGCCTAATCCTTAGCACATCGCATGTAATCGAACTGGAGCTGCCATACCTCTACCATCAAATTAGTAGATGGTGGCAATATATAGAGGCGCGTGGCGCTTATATGGCCATGATAAGTCTCTAGTAAGAGATTCTATCAATCCCTAGTACTAAGCTACCCATTTTTACTAGCCCCCAATACATTCGCTAGACTGTTTCCCGATGATGGAAGGATATTATCAGCTATCTCGGAGCAAGGCAGATGCAGTCAATGATCTTTCATACCTAACTTTTCGTAGGTTTGATTGACTTAGCTTCTCTTTGTTTTTAAGGTGAAGCTCTCTATGTCGTAGGTTCACGTGTCACCCAACCCGCAACCACTCGACGTCAGGTTAATCATGCAGGTACCAAGTGCCGGCAGCCTTGAAAGCGTAGCTAAAGTTCAAAATGATCGAGGGGTTCCTCCGATAGAAAGAAAAATAGTCGTGACTCTCACGTCGTCATATGGTTTTCGACAGGTGGCCTCTTTAGAGTTTATAGACTGTCCTTGACATCATCAACTTCATCAATCCTCAGCTCGGTCATGAGCCTTCACAACTCTAGGTAGCTAGCTATTATTTATACATACGGCTACAAAGAACTTCTCAATGAATAAAATGGTTGAAACGCACCTATGTTTCAAAGACTTACCCAAGATGTTTGGCTCTTCAAACAAGTTTGATCCTAACACGAATATCCCCGAGCTCAGTGGTCGCGTATACGTAGTGACGGGCGGGAGCGCAGGTATTGGCTACGGCATCTCGGCGCACATCCTTCAACACAACTGCGAAAGACTCTACCTAATAAGCAAGAAAGAAGAACATCTAGCCAAAGCGCAGGACAATCTCTAGGAATATGGCGATGTGTCGCGCATCGAGCTGGTCCAATGCGACCTCGAAGACCTGCAACAGACGCACGAGGTAGCCAGGGGACTCGCCTCGCGACTACAGCGCCTCGACGCACTTATCCTCAACGCTGGACTCGGCGTAGGTCCTTACGGGGAGACTAAGGACGTGCTCGACTCTCATAGTACGATATATTTTTTTTGAATCCGATTCCTTCTGCGTCGCCGCTCTTGGTGGCGAAGAATTTTCTTGATACGGCGGCGAGCATGCTTCGAGATTATGCAGAGAGTAATTACCGATTATATTTAACTATAGTGCAAGTGAACGTGATTGCGCAGCATCATCTGGCACGGATGTTGCTTCCGATACTTATCGCAACACCAGACAGTAGGCTATGCTTCTAGTTGTCTGAGCTCCATCGTTCTGGTACAAGTGGTGTCGAATTCCGCGACGTCGAAGAATTAAACAGGGACATTGGGCCTACAAAGCTGTATGCGCGAACAAAGCCCGCGCAGGTGTTGCTTTGTCGGGGATTCTACAGGCGCAAGCAGCTTGGTCAGCTTGGATTGAAGCCTGGCGAGGCTCCCTGGATCAATGCTATGCACCCGGGCGCTGTGTCGACTGACTAGCTGGAGCAGGCTGTCGGCGCGTATGGAACTCTCGGTAGGATCGAGGTCAAGGCGGTTCTCTTATTTATGAAAGACCCCGTAGATGAAGAGTGTCGGTCTATGCTGTTCGTTGCTACGAGCAATGCTGTGGCCGAAAAGAAGATTGACGGAGAGTACATTGTGCCTGACCGCAAAGTCACTAGCCCGAGCTCACAGAGTCAGGACGAGGCTTCGCAGGATAGGTGTTGGGATCTGGGTGAAGGAATCTTGATGCAGAAACTTGGAGTGTCTTATTAAGTCCATCATGGTTATGTTATGGCTTAGATTGTTATAGGCGATTGCTTTTCTAGATGCACTATTCAAGTTGTAATTAGAATGTCCTTGTGGCAGTCGTGGTCATGATCTTGGCATTAAGCCGTCTTTCTGTAATTATCCTGACATCTATGGATTATTGTACAATGTATGTTTCCGTGTGGTTCCTTTCTTTCTTGCTTGTTTGTCATCTAGCCATGGGTATCTTTGATCTTGTCCGCAATACTCTGATCAGTTTTAACATCTGTTTGGGCTCCCGGCGTCGCACCAAAGTCTGTCTTTGCAGCGGCCCCATCGCTTCCTTTTGACTAAATGATTATGTTAGTATGCGGAAGGGGGAGGAAATAAGAGAGGATGGGGACATTTTCTCACATTTTGGGGTGCCTCGTATACACCGCTAGAAAATTCCGTGTTCGGCATTGCCTCAGACGCGCCCTGATCGAACTTCTCGTTTCCATTTGACTGCAAGATATTGTTAGTTAGTGATCCAAGAGGCACGGGGTCGATGAAGACAAAATATTACATTTTGCGGAGCCTCATAAATGCCACTGGAGAATTCGGTGTTGGGCATCGCCTCGGCGGCTCCTTGATCGAACGAGTTTCCAGACATTGTAATGACGGGGTTGAGTCTAATGATACAGTTGTCAATGTACAGCGACCGAAGGGAAAGAGTATCGCACTGATATAATGGGATGTTGATTAGTCGCACAACAGCTGTTCGGACATCGTCATCTGTGGGGGAAATGGGTGGTAGGTGGGATCATGACGATGCATGTACGTCATAGCAACGCAAATACGCCATGTGCTCTAATATGATGGCGCGAACGCAGAAAACAGACACCGTTCTCATGGAGCTTCATGACTTGGTGGTGGAAGTTCTTCCAAGCTGGAGTCGTTATCGTTTCGCTTTGATCTGAACCTTTGGTCATTCTACTAGGGTGCATATTTCCAGGCTCACCACCCAGACGCATTATGAGACTTACTAATGTATAGCAATAAATCAATTGAAACGAACGCTCACACTCGGAGATAACTGATAACTACTGTACAGAGAGGTTATCGTGCCATATATCCCTCTACTTCTCAGATTTCAGGAACATATTACACTGTACACATCGCTACCGGTCGGATTTCCCCACGCCATGTTCCGTGTGTCCTATGTCAGGGATCTTCTTTTCCGGGAATTTTGTGAAGAGAAGATCTCGTAGCTTGTCGACAGGCGCCGTCATCAGCCCGACCACGGTCTCGAATGGAGGCTTGTTGGGAGCTGAAGGGCGTGACCGGGTTGGGGTGAACATCTTGGTTCGTTCGAAACTCCGGCTTAGCTCCTTCGACTCCGTCATGCTAAGACTCTTCTCCAGCTTTTCGAGATGATCATCCTCCTCTTCCTTTATATGTGTCTCGAGATTCTTGAACAGTGACTGTAGGGTTGGGACGTATGTTTGGTCCTTGGGTTTGAGCTTCTGAAACTCGTAGAGCTGTTCCTTAAGCTAAATGTGAGAAACCACAGTCAGTAGCACATTCAAAAATAGGTAACTACGGGCACATTGGAAGTCGAATCCTTATAGTCTGATGCTGGTGCCTGTCGTGGTCGGCGATGCGCTGGCCATCTTCAATATCCCGCTCAAATGCCGGGTAAACTACAAGCTCCTCTGCGATAGAGTGGCGTGCCAGTTCCCATATGAAGGCATTTCCGTAACGTTCCTGCTCGTCTGGGTCCTTCGAGTTAACAGCGCGGCTGTAGTACTCCTTCAGTTGCTTGTGGTCTTCTTTGATCACCCCGCTGATTTTCCAAATCTGACTGTGTTCAAGTGACTCGATTTTCGTATCGGGGAAATGATTGTCGACATACTGTCGCCGGATCAGAAGCACAGGTGCTTGGAGCCCACGGGAAAGGACGCGTTGACTTAGACGAACTGATCGAGGTAGCGTTGTGAGCGGTCTATGCATCGATTCTAAAAACTTAATTTGTTTGGTGGCATGAACAATAATTTTCAATTCTAAGCCGATGGGCCTCAGACATATCCTTCAGATATTCTATAAATAGATAACAGGCCGAGTTCAATCGCGCAGCGGTCCAAGTTGTTTTGGAGTTGTATGACGATGATTTTCATCATGACTAACTAACTGTCCTTGTACGTCACGACTATGACGCCATCATAGCTCAGTGGTTTAATTGAATACTGCTCTCATACCGGCTTATAGTACCTATTCACTTGAAGAAAATTCATCGTCAATATTCGAATGGTGAGTGGTATCAATTGATTTGCAGCTGCACAGTACCCGAAATTATAGCCATTCTGTGATCACGGGCCGCAGTGTCGCGCGGGGATGCCAAGAAAGACTTGTGTCGAAAATGGTAGATACCGAACAACTAGACGCTACGAATTGTACCTCTGATCTTGTCTTTCGCCAAATCATATTTTCTTCATGGCTTTTACCCTGGCTAATCCCGGCTCCTGAAGAAATGCTTCCCAATGGTGCGAGTTTTCCTTGACGGCTACGATATTCTCATACGCCCTGTGCCGCTGGCTAGCTCAAAAATAACTGCGTGTGTTACGTCCCCAAGCGCCGAGATGAACAGCTCGGAATAAAGACGACAGGTGGGCGATGTCGTAATCTAATTGGCATCATAGGTAGCCGCTTTCGCGTTAGAATCCTCTCTTAGAACGTCTGCTATGCGATATTCGGTAGGATCGCTGAAGAATACTAAATTGTGACAACAAGACCGAACGAGGGGCTAGAGAAACTCTGACGGCGGGGTCACCGTGAGAAGTCTCTCTGTTCAGTAATCGTTGTATATGTGATATTCAGCGATGTGAGAGGTGTCCATTGCTTCGATGAATGGAAGTTTCCAACTCTGTAGATACATCATGTGTTCATCTCTTTGCCTTCACTCAAAACCGTAGCAGAGTTCGGATCTAAGCTCGTACCTAGAAGCTTCGTCCTGTACCAGCTAAGCACAGTGCATGATAGCATACCCTCAGATTATATGACTATATGGCTGCTCACCTAGAAGTCCGTCGACAATGAGTTCAGTCTTTTGTGCTTATCTTACATAGAAGCACCAGACGAAAACCATGTCAAGAATAAGCTCGAGACACAGGAGGCCGCGCAAAGAGAGCTTTTTTGCCCAGATCCGTTCAGTAAAAGCCCTCAGGTAAGGGCGAAGTGGAACAAAGATCAAACCAAGTCGAACTAGGCTTCTGCTTTCCGCACATGTCCGTCACTTCCCTATCGTGCGCTTGGAGGCTAGCTTATGATCAGATCTGAAAAGCTCACAATATGCTGTGCAATTAATAGTGGAAGGGACAGCGACGAATGAAATAGCTTGACGGTAAGAATTCCTAGCTTCTTAAGCTTAGAAAACGACAATAAGAAGACTTGAGTGATATGGGAAGAAGCTCTTCAAGTTTTTATCAAAGTCTCATTGTACCCCTTTCCACTATAATCTAGTACCTATCCCGAGTGATAAAAGAGATCATTCAATGCACTTTTCCAAGGCACTGAGTCAACGGGCATTTGCCCCCCTGTGTCAATAAACAGCTGCGCAAGTGAAGTAAGTACTTTAGATAAGAGTTTTACGTAATCTGTAACAAGTCTTCATTACCATAATCTGGTTGCCGGCCCTTTCCCGCAACCCGGCTTACGCCATTGTTCCAAGACGATGAGATAAGTATTACCGCTCTAAAAGAATTGCCATTTAACGCATATCAAGGTTCCTGCAGGGTGATATCTGGGTAGATCTCGGTCAGTTGATTTTAACTTCAGAACAGGGCTCTACAGCAGGTTTTTCCTGAAAGTGAATATTTCCAAAGCGAAAGAGCCTGGGCACTGATTTAACTAGCCTCTTTTCGATGACCTTCAACACGTGTATCATGCGGCTGCCTACGGGGTGTGATGAAGTGGGTTTATGTTAGCTCAGTTTACAAACGGCTGGGCAAGTGTGATAAAGGTACGATAGTATCCTCATCATTTGCCAGTCGTCTGCTGCGTATACCAGGGGTTTCATGCAAGCGATAGCCTAGAGCCCTAGCCCTCACCATTGAACTTACGTCAAACCTCGCACTACATAGTCTAAGGAGTAAGATACGTCTGCTAGATCTGTTCAATTGCCTCAGGCAAATAAGCCGGGGCTGGGCCCCAGTCGCAGGTTGGATTGGCCTATACCACCAATCCGCTTAGACATCCATGAGCTAATAAAGAAGGGGGGAATTCCCCGCAAGTTTATTTCCCCAGCCAGACCTATCATCCCGCCCCCCTCCCTCAGGGACCGGAACATTTGGTGCGAGATTTGGTTTCGTTCGCAGCCAAGGCGACAGAATAAGCCGCTGACGGTAGAGTGAAAGTTGGAGGGCTCCCCCTTTCATCGAAATAGAGTGACGTAGGCCTCGACAAGCCGAGAAAAGAGAAGCAGCTTTGCCTCGTGACTCATGGTATAATCAGCGCTCGGATATCAAAGCGCCAGAAGGCAGTGAGGAAGAGCCGAAGCGCAAACGTTGAACCTCACAGCGATGCTCCAGGGCACGAACCGAAGCCTCCTATCCTTGTCATGGCTCGGCGTCGTGGGGGTTGACACAGTTTGCTTGTCCGATGTTCTTCACTGAAAACATTTTGCTGTATATCGCGCTGGACGGGTACGTCATCTAGCCCGGAGGCATTGAACCAATGTTGATCGTGGTTAGGGAAGCTTTCTATAGGCCGTATGCAGGGTAGGGCGATGAAGGGCGTGGGGTACGGGCTCTATTGAGAGAAGCTTGCCATCGTCACCATTAATGATACCATAAATTGGCCCGGTCACATCGTAATGGTGATTCTTGGGTGATGAGGAGCAGAGATAATGTATAAACGCGGCGGCTGGAAAGGAGGATACGTAGACATCCAGCTGGCAACAAGAGGGCTTTCATTGCTCACAGTCGAAGAGATAGTATGCTTCGCTCCATAAATCCTAGGATGTCGCCCTTTCGAGTCCTGAGAAACTCCTCTTCCCCCACCCAAACAGACAGTCAGACCACATTAAGTATGCCACGGGATGTTCCGGCATGGATCGGATTACCGCCTTAGCGGAGGGGCTTCCTTGGAGAGCTCAGTGTGGAGTGATCAAAGTATGTGTTCATACACAGAAGCTAGTGGTAGTGTACTGTCGTAGCAGGCGGAGGATAAAGCATATACATGGGGAATGGAGTGAAGAGGGGGAAATTTTTGACGTTGCCGCCCCGGCCGCAGTTCATCCCATATAGGCTGTTGTCGCATTGTGAGCCTGCGCACGCGGGGGTTTGCGAACTTACTGTACAGCAGCCAGTGGTAAGAAGAGAACAGTCGCCTCATCTTTACCCTACCCTTCGCATAGGTTATGTGCCGGTATCTTTGTACGCTAGTGTAGATCTACCTAGGATAGGGAGGTAGGCATGCAAGTAATAAGATGACCGGCTGCCAGGGTATGAACAGGGCCATTCTGACTACCGAAAACCAGGGTTATGGAGAGAACGACGTCCCAGGAGCCAAGGATATGTAAAGTAAGTTGAGTGAGTTACTGTCGCATCGTGATTCATCCATGATTGTCGTATGACGTCGAACCATCTTTGGACAACAACACAGACATTTCGGTTTTCTGTTACTTCGCTATGAGCTTCGACTTAATTGGCTATGCTTTCCCCCTCTTCCCTTAATCATAGTCGCATCAACTCTACAGCCATTTACCTACCACAACCCACGGCACACCAGAACACACGTACCACAGAATCTCGATTGAGACCCTGGCTCCCAGCACCGGGGTTTTCCGTCCCGGATGCAGCGGGAATCGGTTCCGTATGCATGAGAAAGTGTACAAATGCAGGGCATGAGCGGATTGATCGATCTCGACTTGTTCCAGACTAGGTAAGCTTGTGCCAAACGGGCGATAGCACAATTCGTCAAATGCCGCTGCAGACGTGCAAGCAGCCAACGACAACCCGACTGTTTCTAGTTTTGCTCCTTTCGTCAAATCTTTCCTCGTCTTGTCTTCTCTTGGCTCCATCTTCATGTGAACGAGAATGGGCTGAAATGTACATTGCATATCTGTCAAGGTTTTAGTCGGGCCAAAACGGGTTGACCCGAATTAATGTGCATTTTCCGTTTGCTTGTACTTTTAATATGTTCTTTTAGCAAATACTCTGTCTGATGCTGGCTGTGTACCGGCAATAAGGAGCGTACCTGTAGGAAAAGGGGAAAATGGAAAGAAGAAAGAAGATAGTAGAAGCTGGAGGTGGCAGAAGGGAGATAGACTATCCCGCTCCGGGGCGCTGCTGGGGAACGCAGACGGCGAAGCGTTCTACCAAGTAGGTGCGAAGCGCTTCGGCACTCTATCTTGGAAAAGTGAGGTGGTATCAAGAAGCATGTCTACAGTAACAACAGTGACCCTTTCAGCGGCCCGCCAGTTATCCAGCTGCAACAGAGGTTTTCTAGAAAATCTTGCATCAGGCCTGCAAACGGGCGAATCAGAGCAGAGTCCGAGAGCGGATCTTCGAACTGTCAGTGGCCACGGCAGCATCAACACTACGTTGTGGACTATCCTATCCCTGCTGCTGATAGACCGTAACTAATTATGTAGCTTCCTTTCTTCTCGCTTAATCTCGCGGGAAGGAAGAAAAATAAACCAACCCCCCCCCCCCCCCCCAAAAAAAAAAAACTAAAAAAAAACTTCAAGTCTACTTCAACAATGACAAATGAGTCTTTGGGCTGCTCATGGGTTTCGCCAGTCTTAGTCCTTTACTATTATCAATGTATAATCTAGGGTAAGCTAGACCAGTAAGGGGACTACTAAGAAGAATACCACCACCTATCAGGGCCTGCCACGCGCACAATCGCATACTTCAAGGCTAAAGGGATGGCAACCTACTTTGCATTTTCATGGCTGCTCTCTTTCTCAGACGGCACCTATGGTAACATGCAGGATATGGTCTGGGTGTGAATAGGTTATTGTCGTATGTCGCTAGCTTCTATCTTCTGGGTCGCTGCTTGCTTAGTCGAGATAGCCTATTCCAGTACCCGAATACAACTAGCTGCTTCAAGAGGTCCGTCGTAGCCTCTAGACATAATCACTGTGCCAATATGTTTCGGCCATTGCACGGTTGGTCCGCAGTGAAATAACCTATCACGATGCAAGTATCAGTAATGTACTGATGGTAGATTGTTGTTGTATGTTATTGGAGGCAGCCTAGCTTATTGGCTTAGATACCCATATATCGCCTATATCTTGGCTCCAAAAGGCTGGAAAGCCCTGACATAAAATCCATCAGAGGCTAGCCCACTTGTAGACGTATGACGCTCGGGGGATCCTTCGAAAAGCATGGCCGGTCTCTCAAACGCAGAGAGTACTTCTCATCCGGTCGAGTAACGTTCATCCATGGTAATTTCGTCTACATTTGCCCTCGAGCGACCTAATAATATGTCAGAGCTTTAATGCAGAGACGCAACAGATGCCGATCATATTTCGGCTTGGGGTGCCTATGGCTACTGTTGTAGCGGAGATACAAATGCTTGTTCTTGCGGTGGAAGGTAAAATGCGGAATAGGGAAACGTGGCGGTGGGAACAAAGCTGGTTGCTTCTGCAAGGAGGGTTGCAAGGGAAGAAACAGTCCCGGCTATCGAAGTAACTGTCACATGTGTAGATCGATAAGGCAGGTTTTCTAGCCAATCACGGAACCATTGGCTGTGGAATGTCAGTGTTCTGCATATCTGCTCGATTTCGTGCAGTCGGCAACTTGCAGTCTCGGACGATCCACATTGCGCCTCCGCAAAGATGGTGAGAGCCTCTCGGACCACCCTCGAAGTTTCGCTATGGCGATGCTTTCGCCTATGGGGCATGATGTGTGCTCAAAAGGCCGTACTGTCCAGAGGAAGTAATTGACGAGGAGTGAGACCCTTGCCTCATCGAATCATATATACTACGTCAGCATCGGCCCAGCTTCACCGCCTCCTAGGAGTGCTGTACACTTGGTAGAATAGGTGGGTTTAATTGACTAAAATGCCATCCCCTGTGTGACGCCGTGTCTCCAATCAGTTATTGAAGGGCGGAGTACGATGGGCTGAGCGGCTAATGAATGGCCTCAGGCGTTCGAGTATGGCGGTCTACTTTTTGCCATTTTGGCTGCTGCCTGTAGACCAGCTGGAGTCACGAAGCTAATTGAGAAGCCGTGTCAAGAGAGGGCGTTTCTAAGCTACATCGGATCATTGCCGCCGACTAGATCCTTAGGCATAGAAGTGTTTGAGCCGCAGCTAGCTGATGCTAGAAAACACTTCAGTTGGTTTCGTCCATGGGGGTTAGCAAGGCTGGGCGACAGCACAGGTACCTCTGCCCCGGCATGGAGCACATGCCTAGTACTGCTGGACTTTGCGTTGCATAGGCTATTCTGGATGGGTAGGTAGTTCCAATAAGTTCCAATAACTGAGGCTGAAGAGGCATGGCTTGACCGGTTGTGGTTTTGGTTCAGTCAGCGTTGACCGGTCAATTATGATTCGCTTGAGGTTGGCTGTCTAGAGCGAGAGGTGCAGTTCTTCTTGCCCATTTAAATGGAAAAGAAACAGGGCGATTGATAATCCGGCATTGTCTCAAGGCTACCTAGGTAGGTACTAGGTAGGTACTTAGGTAGGTAGGTACTGACCTTTCAAGCTGCACATACCTACCTACCTACCTACCTACCTACCTACCTACCTACTAAAGTTACATAGGTATGTCCTGGTGTAGGTACATCCACCATGCCCGTCACCTACATCTTGGAGGGATGCAGGTACCTGCTGTTAGTAGACAGCCTGAGATGGTCCCGTTGTAGACTGTGTGTACACACATAGCCTGTCCAGCAAGGCCCTCATCACTCGACAGGGTATACATACACGCATGCATACATACCTACCTAGGTACCTACCTACCTAGGTAGTACCTACAGTAGGTACCTTGAAGTATTGTAAAGTAGGTACCGTATGATATGTATGCAGGTGCAGGTGGTGTACCTACTTCTACTTAGTATGTAAGTATGTAGTCTGTGCAGTGGGATTAGACCGCCGATCGCGTCCAGTTACCTTCTTACATACCTTCCGAGGCCATCTACCCTACAGTACAGTACGTTACTCGACAGTGCTGTAGGTATAAGTCGCTACGAACGAGATCGACTGACTCCCAGGCGGGTTGAAAATGCATTATGAGTAACCGGCCGGTGTCGAGGGGCTTCATAGCTGAAGACATGCCAATGCCGATAGACCCGAGCCGCCAAGCACTGAGGTACTTGCGCTCCTCCTATACCGGTAGTACGATGGTCGCTGACTTTGCGCAGAACTGGCACGCGTTGATTCTGGCCATCATCGTGCAGTAAGCGGAACTTTGGACTATGTGTTAGCGCTGGCTACAGAGAAAGAGTGCCGGGGAGAACTCGAACCGACAAAGCCTCCCGGGAACAAGCATACGCGATTCCTACTGGCCCGCGGAAACGAGGCTGGTGAGAAGGAATGACTTGCCTCCTGCGTACCTTTCTGCTTCTGCTGGTGCTGGGCCCAGCATCTCGCCCGCTCCAAGCCCAACACGAACCCTCTCCGCCGGGAGTCCGCCCGGCTACTAGCTGTACCATTAGTAATGCGAGACGGGGCTTGTGGCTCGAAGATATGCCTCGCAGAACCTAGAAAATCCAGAATCAGGTGCTATTGGTAGGGCCGGGGATGAGGCACACTCGTTGGGCCATGAAGATGCAGATACGTCATTTCCTGCTTCCAGAAGGCTGCGCAGCCCACCCCATTTCGAGTCCGGGATAAGAAAGGCATAAGCTGCTCATGTTCCGATCTGTCTGGTCTACTGCTGTGCACGATAACTAGATCGAGACTCGACGAGGCGCGTAAATAGAGATTGGGCACAAACACCGGCATCCTCATTCGGTACAGCACAGCACCGGCCGATCTCGTCTAAAGATTAAGTCAATCCCCTAATTCTTAGCTACGCTTTGTGTGCTCGTGTCCATACGGCGTCTGCATCGATCAATGGGTGCTGGGATAGATGACCGCCGTTTTGCCTTTAATTACATGGTATCGTGTGGAATAATAGGATGCCTACAGGGCCTGTGTCTACGGCAGTGGCGTATCTACTTACTCACCTCAGTAGGTAGGACAATGAATTGGCATCGGGACCGCCGCGGCGGTGAATTTTGGTGGACACAGACAGCGCAAGTTGTGACGGATACAGTGTGCAAAGTCCGGCACAAAACCTACCTGCCGTTGCTCGCCTATCCGTAGCTGCCTTAGTATATACCTACTTAACTGCTTGATATCTACCTACCTTGCCTGCACGTGCCTGCACTTACGGTACGGGAGCTATTTTTGTGAGATTTTGCCTTATCAAAGCTGATCTGGATCGGCTGGGAGCCCGCTACCTACTACCTGGTTCCTAGGTACCTGTAGGAACACAGCGGCTATCGGCTGGTTGGAGGGTTCAGCACACCTCTCTCATCATAGTAAGCGAGACGGGACACGAGGAACATGAGAGGGGAAAAGGGGAAAAAGGAAAAGGGGAGGAAAAAAAAAAAGGTAAAATATCATCAAGAGACACCAAGGGAAATAGGAGAGGGGAGACTTGGGCAGAACATTTCACACACGAACAAATCAAGGGTGGAGACAGCACATACTGAGGTACATAGCTGCTGTCGCCAATACAACTTTCGATAACCCCTCGTCCTGTGCGCCGGGCAACCTGGTTTTTATTTTATTTTTTCCTTGCAGCCGGTAGGTAGTAGTACATTAATTGCTCTTATGTTGGATTGTTTCATTGCAGTCCCGAGTCCTGTTTCCGAGACTGGTGTAATGTGTAACAGTTTGTAGCATGGTTATTACCTGGACACCACTAATCACCCACCGTCAGGTACGTAACCTCGTGTATATCTGTGCATGCACTCACTTATTAGGCTCCACGTGCATGCACCTTGTCTCAACCAACCGCAAAAAGAAAAAAATTTCGATGGGATGGCACTAGTTGTAGGCACACCCTGCCGTCAAAGTACTGGATACTT
Source organism: Xylaria sp. MSU_SB201401 (assembly GCA_002288965.1). NCBI lineage: Eukaryota > Fungi > Ascomycota > Sordariomycetes > Xylariales > Xylariaceae > Xylaria > Xylaria sp. MSU_SB201401. The sequence goes on along the minus strand of NPFG01000207.1, from coordinate 2,858 downwards.
CTAAAGGCACCCCGAGCAGGTGGTAACGTTATGCTCCAAGGCTAGTACCTAGTGCTTGGGTACCGCCTCTAGCTGATGCAGGTAGGAGGTGTGGTGATGGTTGCATATAGGTAGGGCGTTTCTCGGTGTCGCCTGTGTCACTAGGTATCTCTAGAGCCCAGCGTACAAACTCCAAGCGCCGCACAGCTAGCTGGTTTATCGCTTTCGGGTTTGATTAACCATGTAGTCACCAAAGAATATTTCCCTCCTACTCTACCATTTCTAGGCACTTATCTCAACCTGACCACGGGCGGGCACTACTGTAGGTAGGTAGGCGGGTAGGTAGGTACTGCATACATGTACATGCCTAGGTACGTACTCAGTATACCTACGTAGAGGAGGTGGAGGGGGTAACACGACATGTACTGGTACCTCTGTATTTTCACCCATCCCCCCTCTTCCTTTCATTGAATATAATTTTTTTTTTTTCCTTCTCCCCTTCGCTCTTCACCTCAGGTATGTATGCGCGGTAGTCTACTAAAACCCGCCTTGCCTGAGGCGGCCTAAGGCAAGTAAGTACCTACATGTAATTGACCCCTGGCCCTGGTCTGACTCCGTGAGCTGGTGACTGACTGGCGATGGACACATCGACCTGTCTCCGTCTTCCTCTCGTCTCTCGTCATCGTCCTTCGACTCGGCACCGTGACTGTTGGCGGCACCGTCCTGGCTTCTAGTATAATAAGGGCTGGGTCCGTCCCACCGCCTTCTCTCTTTCTTCTCGGTTTCCTCAGAACCATCGCCCGTGTCATCGATGAAGAAATATTGGATATCATCGTCAAGCCATTCTGCTTCAAAGTCCTTGCTTTATATATCATCTGCCCCCCCCACGTCTCTCTCACCTCTCACCTCTCATCTTCTATATACTGATACATCATCAATAAAGACCAACGACTCACACGCCAAGTGCTTCCATCTCCCACTCTCACAAATACAATAGCTCCCGGCAGCGCGGCAACACACCATTCCCCTCGCGTATCACCACAGCCTACCAACCACGATCGTCCTAGCCCACACTTTTTACCATGGCTATCAAGGAGCATCAACCACTGGTCAACCATTGCTGCACATTTTGCTGCAAGGCCGTCGACTTTGGAACCCATGACTATTGCGGATCGAGCTATGCTTGCCATAGATGTCCCAATTAGGTCAGTCCATGTTGTTCCCACCCGCGGCCATCTGGGACTTCCTACCCAGAGGTAGGCTCCAGCACACCCCTCGTCGTCCAAGATCGTGCGGCTTGCATAGATTACGACCTGTCAACCATTCGTGCTGTCAATTTCAAGCTCCCCGCCGTTCCAAGGACACGAACGCCTCCGTAACGGTGAGTCGGGATTCTGAACGTGTCGGTATCACGCAAGCACAAACACGACGCAAATCTGCACACGTGCCGACACAACCTAGGCCTATTCCCCCGAGAAAATCAACCATCCTTACTGTTTCTTGTCCTTTCCTGGCCCTGGACGGCCCCCGCACGGCCCGCACAGCAATGTAAGGCTGATCGTATTGCCAAATATGGTCACTCCTCCTGACCTTATCCCACCGTGCCAGACCGCACAGGCCCAACATGCGTTCAGGTAGCCTGTCCTGCAGCTAGCTGCCTAGGTGGCCCCGCCTGCATGGCTTTTGATCCCCATGCTGGCCGTGATCCCCCTCATGGGTCGTCACCCGGTGCCTTTTCCCGGCTGCGGCTCTCGCGCCTACCACCGCCGCTCTCTTAGTGCGCTTTCATCGTCATCTCCCACGGCATATCCAAGCATCTCCTGCATGCTCACTCGGCGTGTCAATTTATCTCTGTTCGCACATGTCCTTCTTTTGCCTGGGTGGAAGTTGGAACTAAGGGGCCTAGCGTTTTGATTTACAGAGTTCCGCACAAGATTCCAACTTTTCAGCTTTTGGTTAACCTCATGGCGTTAAATGGAGTAAAATATCTTGGCTGTTATGACGTGAACAAAGTGCGCTGGCGCTAGGGCTTTGTTATAACTTTTTTTTTTTTTTGTTGGTCTTTCCTCCTCCGTTCTACTTAGCAAGGCCCGCTCTCCGGATTTCAATCATAGAGCACAGGTACTCAGGACAGGGTCTTGCTAGAAAGAGTTGTCGGCCCGAAGAATATCCAGAAAATAGCGTGGTGCAGCAGCCCCTTCGAGTCCAGGAGGGTCGTGGGGGTTCTTGCTGCTGTTCTCGTCTACGTTACTTCTAATATTTTACATATTGGGAAGAAGACACTGGACCTTGTATATGGGAGTTTCATTATCAATTGGAGGATATCGATATCAATTATGCATTTGTGACTTAGTACTATTCTATATACCCTGGTGATGAATACTACACATCGATCAACCGCTTTTCCAATGCCCATTGTGCTCTGTCATTTGTTACTAAGTTCGAGCACGGATATGCGCCTCCAAACAAGCTAGATACTCATTGAGGATGGTCTAACTGGGACAAGGTTCGGTTGTCGTTCTACATAGGCATATCCTGAGCGTGAGCACTCGTGTTGCCTGTACTTACATAGTATTATCTCCTGTATATCGTACGGGTTTGGCGCCTCATCCTCACCCCGTGTGACTCGTAGCGCATGACGAGACACACCTTGGCCGATACTGCGGTTTTATACTACCTCCCTAAGATACACTGCAGCTTAGGACGCTAATCTCACCAGTCAGTACCGCTTTTTACATTCTCATGTACATTTCCAGCTTGTTATGCAGTAACCAGCTTGCTCCGAATCAACAGTAGGTTCATATTGATACCGGACGGATCGCTCTTTTAGTCAAAAAAAAGGGGGAAGAGGGGGGGGGGGGGGGGGGCGAGCGATGATG